>JAJIBD010022391.1:0-17605 GCA_021461705.1 Cryptotis parvus
TTTTTTAAGTATTTTATTATACCACTGTAGAGTATACAATTACAAAAAATATACAATTACAAAGTTCATATTTGGGTTTTGGTCATACAGTGTTCCAGCACCCATCCTCCCAGTGCCCATCTCCACCACCCAATACCCCGGTTCCCTCTCCCCCCAGCCCACCTCCATGGCAGGTTCTTTATTTCTTTTTCCTTTCTTCTCTTTCTCTTTTCCTTCCCTTCCAGACTGGATTACAGAACATACATTAAGGGTTGTCATATGTATCCTTTTGCCTGTATTTAATGCTCAGTTCTAGGTTGGCATTAGTACCTTTCAAATTGTTAGCCCACTGTTTCCATTCTCTGTCCTACCCTAACCTCCGACTCCCACACATTTGCGATAATTTCCACCTTTAACCAGACACTCCTTATATATGTTTCACTTGACCTTGGATATTGGTATCATAATATGTACATATATTTATGTCATCCAAAAAAATGCAGTCATTCTATATCTGTCTCTCTCCTACTGGCTAATTTCACTCAACATGATCTTCTCCATGTCTACATCCATTTATGAGCCAAATTTTATAACTTCAGTTTTCCTAACAGCTGCATAGTATTCCATTGTGTAGATGTACCAAAGCTTCTTTATCAATCATGCGATTCTTTGGGCACTCTAGTTGTTTCTGAATTCCAGCTAACGTGAATAATGCTGCTCTAAACATAAAAAGTAGGGATAAGTGTTTCCACTGCATATTTTGGCTTCCCAGAGTAGATTCCCAGAATAAGTATGGCTGGGGCCAATAGGAGTTCAATTTCTAGTCTTTGGAGGAATATCCATGTTGTTTCCCAGAAAGGCTGTACCAGCCAACATTCCCACCAACAATGGATGAGTGTCCCCCTTTTTCCCACATCCATGCCAGCACTTGTTCTTGCTCTTTTTGGATATGTGCCTCTCTGTGGTGTAATATGATAACTCTCCTGTTGTTTTGATTTACATCTCTCTGATGATTAGTAATGATGAGCATTTTGCAAATGTCTTTTGAGCATTCTAATTTCTTCCTTATTTGAGACTTACCATTGATTTCTTCTCCCTATTTTTTGTAGGGTTGTTTGTTTTCTTCTTGTAAAAGTTCTACAAGTACCTGATATATTCTGAATGTGTAACCCCTTATCAGATGGGTATTGGTGAAGAAATTCTTTCCCATTCTGTGTACTGTCATTTATCTTAGACACAGTTTCTTTTGAGTGCAAGAAGCTTTTAGTTTTATGTAGTCCCATATGTTTATCTTTTCTTCCTAGTTTGCTTTGTTAGTGATGTTTCACCTTTGAGAATGCCTTTAGCTTCAATGTGTGGAGAGGTTTTCTAAATTTTCTTCAATGTACTTTATGGATTCAAGTCTGATATTGAGATCTTTGAACCATTTTGATCTGATTTTTGCATGTTGTTAGACACAGAGGACCTGTTATTTTAATAGTTGCTCCTTTATTACCTCACATGAATTTACTTCAAAATACAAATTTTCATAATAATTTAATACACCTGTTAAATCATCCTGTCACTCTATATACTATATATCCATATATATGTGTATGTACACATTCATATAAACATATATACATATACATACATATGCAAATATGTGTGTGCATATCACTGTATCACTGTCAACGTTCATCATCGATTTGATGGAGCGGGCACAGTGCTTTATCTCCATATGACCTGTCTCATGCAAGTAGAGGCCAAGGGCACCTGCTTGCTCAGGATTTTATAAAGGAGGCCTCAAACCATTCCATCAGATCATGGGAATGAGGTCTATAATTGTTACTGGTATCTAATATCAAATACTGACCTTGGGTAGCTTGCCAGGCTCTGCCATGTGAGTAACTTGCTCTCTTGTAGTCATCTCCAGAAATCCATTTATTGATGAACTTCTTGGCGGCCTTGTGCTTTCTGCGCTAACCGGCTGTGATAGGCTGGTCTGCTGGAGTGGAGTTCTGAGGAGGTGAAGTCGGATGTGAATGGAGGTACTCTTGGAATGAGGAGGTGATCTGGCTTATTTGTGAGCTCTGCTGAGGTGGCGGGCCATGGCTGTACCATTCCTCCCAGGCACCTCATGAACAGCTGGGCACAGAAAGTAATGCTGGCGCTCACCTTATAAATCTGGATCAGCATATAGTTTGGATTAAAAGACTCTGACAGGGTGGATCTCGATGAGCTGGGCTGTGATAGGCTGATCTGCTGGGTGGAGTTCTGAGGAGGTGAAGTCGGATGGAAAATGGAGGTCCTCATGGAGTGGGGGTCGTCTGGCTTGTTGTGAGGCTCTGCTGGGGTGGGGGCCAGGAGCTAGAACCTGCCATCCCTCCCGGGCACCTCATGAATGGCTGAGCACGGTGAGCCAGATCTGGAGTCGATGTCTATATAGGTACCGGGACCAAACCCTGGTCGGCTGTGTGTAAAGCAATTTGCCCTACGTATTTGTACTATAGCTCTGGCCCTTTTATCATTGTTTTTAATTGTATATTGCTTAGCACAGATGCAGCTATATTCCACTCCTGCAGGCACTGTCTATTTATCTTTCAGATCTCACTCTGTCTCCCATTCCCAAGGCCAGAGCCAGCACCAGCGCTCACAGCTTTAGAAGGCATCCCCTACAGGAAGTTCATTTCAGTTCTAGTCCAGAACTGAGGAACTCCATAGGCAGTTCTGTGGTATTCACTGTTGGAAAAATTGCTCTACTAAGTTCTCTGGAGAATCAGTTTGGCCCCTAATTGTACTTTCTGTTTATACTGTTAAACAGGCTTATGGCTGAATCTGAATGTTGCTTTTATTATAACTGATTTTCTGGGGTACTAATAGCTAATCCATAAAGTGTATTTTCCTCCTTAATTAATGTAATGCTCGGTGAAATCCTTGAAAAGTTTAACAAAGGTAAAATAAATAGGTAGAATAAACTATGAAAGGTTTGAGAGAATAAATAATGTGTGAAAAAATGCGGTGTGTCTTGTATCGCCTCATCTTATTAATTGTTATTCTTGATTTCTCAGGTGGAGCACCAGTAACATCCCTCTTCTCGTCGCGTGCTAGTGTGGCTCAAGGGCATCTGCTAGCTCCAGGAACACAAAGAGCCTCAAACATTCGTTCAGGTTGTAGAATGAGGTCTATAATTGTTACTAGTTTTCGGCATATCAAATATGACATGGGTAACCGCCAGGCTGACATAATTGGTATGCTCTCAGTAGTGGGCTCTCGAGTTCGTGCATTTACTGATAAACATAGTGAGTGAAGATGAATATCTATATTGGGTGGAGCTCAGATGAGAAGAGGAGTCGGATATTAGTAGGTGGCCTGTGGTGTGGGGGTTCTCTGGTTTCTTGCAAAGGGTTCTGTTATTAGGATGTGGCGGAGCCATGGCTGGGAACTTGCCTTCCTGGACGCCTCATGATCAGCTGAGCTGGGGAGAGACAGTCAGCTCACCTGCCCCATGTATCTGTGTCTCTGGTTCAAACATGCCCTGGGCTTGAACTGAACCATTGTTAAGGTGGGACTCTGGTAAGCAGGGCTTGAGATCAGCTTATCTCCTGGGTGGAGCTCTGTGGAGTCTGGATGTTGAAAAATTCAAAAATCAAAATTTTTCAGTTTTGATGTATGCTATCAGAAAATCATAGTTTACAGCCTACAGTAGTCTCAATACATCATTCTTTCCATATTTTTAAAAATAAGAGCTTTGATATGCACATTAATCTAGTTTGTGATTTTAATATTTCCTCCATCAGGTACTCACTAGGAACTTTATCACCTATAAATATAGTTTGTTTTGTTTTGATATAAAATATTCTTTAGATTCTTTATTTGTAGACATAACTTTTAAAACAGAGATTTCAATATTATAGTTAATTCAAAGTTTGGGAATTCATATAGTTTTATTAATACTGACTTCTTCTTGACTCTTGAAACTATTTGATTTGTGGTGCACAGGAACAATCACTGGAAGAAAATTATTATTTTGAAAACCTTCGTCATTGAGGCTAGTCAAACACACACACCACAGTGAATTCTGGTGAGGAAAATGTTAGAAATTTCAAGGCACTGAAATCAGAAAGTTCTTAGATTGTTTTCTGCGGTTACAGCCAGTCAAAATTGTGTCATGTTTTGGTGAAAAGCATTTGAATGGCGACATAAAGGTAAACGTCTCTACAGCAGCCAAAATATTATCTTAGTTCTTGATTCTACGAAATATTAATGTCATTTTTTGTATAATAAGAAGCCTTTTGCTTTAAACATCTTTTAGAAAAGAATGTCCAGAAAACAGAAAATGCTAACTGTGTTTACAGTGTTTAAAGAACACGTCTTATGTCTTTGAACTTCTGTTTCGCTGATAAGTCAAGCAGGGACACAGAGGTGGGATGACCAGATTTTATAATCTGTGCTAATCTCACTCCTCATTAGCATTTCTTGGTAAACATTGGCATTGAAACGAATAAGCTGCATGGATAAAAAAATCACGTTTGTGAAGGAAAGAAAGGTGAGAATGAAGTGGGATTTTCGGTAGGGTGACCATTGAGGAGATTGGTAATGACATCAGAGCAGATGCCAGCACTGCGCAGGGCGCTAACCACTTCTTGGTTTCCAGTTCCTTAACACAGTGGTTAAATAGAAAGTTAGGAGGAAAAGAAAGAATCAGATGAGGCAGCAGCTGCTTTTGGCCCTAATTTCACCCTACCTCTCATGAGATAAATAAATTAATAGATCAATCTATAGCACTTTCTGCCAAGAATAATGAATTTCACTTATGAACTGCTGACATTCACTGGTGAATAAAGTTATTTAAGTAATTTCTTCCTCCAGAGGAATGAAAACATAAGATAACATCCTTTCAAGTACCTTCTGATTCCTTACAAAGAAATGCGTCCCACTGTACCTTATGAAGCATATAGATGTACTTCATGTTTCAACAATGCTGAGCCAGGGTGATCACATGGATGAAACCCAGCGGCCCGCTAAAATGAAATCCGGCAAGCTTGGGAACAGGGCGTGACGGCTGAGCTTGAGGAGTAGCCTCCCAAAGTAGGAACGAGTCACCAGGTTCAGGTGCATGACGAACCATGCGGCAAGACTACAGAACTGTGTGCCCTCAAAATTTACCGCTAGTTCCATGTCTTGACCTTCCCCTAGCATGCCATCTCATTCTTAAAGATGACACAGTTCAACAACAGTCAGTTTCAAAATTTGAGTGTATAACATGTGCATGCTGCAGCCATTCCACATAAGCATATGTGCACAGATATGTGAAGGCTTATGTGTTTATGGCAGTGTTCGGATATTATGCATTTCATTAGCAGTGAAGCCCTGGCTGGGCATTTACTAGAGGCTTGATGACTGGTTAGTAGCATGTGATGGGCTTTGCACCATTAATTCCAGGATTTTGTTAATCTCTAGGACATGCCCTTCCTGAGATTTTCACTGCCATTACAAAATGTAAAATACATCATCTTCAAACCCGAAGAACGCAGTTTGTTTTATGGGAGGCTTCCATTTCAGATGGGCCTTCACTCTTGATGACTTTTTCCACAAAATAGTATGAATTCTCTCAGAAGATGAATTCATTTGTAATCCTCACTAAATATTTTGCCTAAATTTCATGAATCAACACAGTCAGCTAATCATTAGAAGGCAAGTTTCTTCTCCATTTCTTTTCCCAAATTTGAAACAAGGAATGGGACATAAATGGGGATGAGAAGGGAATTTAAGCTACAGCATGTTGCTTTTAAATCGCTCTGCAGGAAGAAAAAACAGGTGCTTTGAAATACATGACCGCTTTTGGAGGAATTCACTCCATTGAACAAATCTATACTCACACTAAACTAAAGTGAAGGTTGCTTTAACGTTTTGCTATACCAACAACGCCTGTTGACATGAGACCACCAGATGAACTGTGGTGAAAAGACCCCAAAAAGAGTAGACTGTCCCTTTAAGAAAAAATAAACTAAAATATGAACTATAACCACTGCCATTTCCAGCCTGGAGCTTGATTAATGATTTTTCTACTCTAATAAAAAGGTTCCACAAACCATCTGTTTTCTCTAATGCACTTGCCCAAAAGTTTTCGTTCCTATTCAGGCTCGGGGCAAGTGACATTCACGCTCCTCTTTTTTTCCCAGCCTTGTAAACAAACCCTTCTCTCTTTTAATCTTCCAGTCCTGTTTCCTACCCATCGATTATGCATATTCATTCTTGAAAGTAAGCATTTTTAGTGTCTGCATAATCTCTTCCACTGGCAATTACTGTTCTATGCTGTTTTGTAATGCAGAAGGGCCAGCAGCTTTCCGTTCTAATAACAGCTGGGACATAGATGGGGCCTGCAGTCATTGTAGAAAATAAAAATTTACAAGATGCCCAGTGGAATTTATTTCAGTTTTATGGAGTCACAGGAGGAACCTTTTCTGTTATCCGCCTTCAGTGAAATCTGTAGGCGTGGGGCAAGCTTTTGACATTTAATCAAGGGAAGTTCAGGTAGGGTCTGGAACAAGGCAAGGAAAAAAGCAGGTGGATCATATTAGGCAGTGCCATGAGTTGGTATTTAGAAGTGATTGCGAAAACCCCAGATGTCTGCAGCCAACATTTGACATCATGTATATATCTTATTTAGCATCATGCCTCTAAATTGTACCAGCTGGAGAGGCAGTAGCTGTCACTGTGGACAGAACCAGGTGTTTGAGTGGGGCTGCTAGTTAGAGGTGCTGATGGAATTGCAAGGTCCTTCCAGAGCGAAGCACTTTTGGGGAGTTTCTAAAGGTTGATTCATTTTGACCACCACCGCGCCTCATTCTCTCAGCTACTGTAAGTGCTTCTTCAGCAGGACTTGGAGTGCAGCCTTGACGGGTTTCTAAATCACGGCAACCTTTCATCTATAAACCGTGGCACGAGAGAAAATTTTCTGCTGTAGGGCTCGAGTTGAGTGAAGCGGATTCATCCGGAAGGCTTAAAAGATCTGTTATGCGCTAAGTTGGCGGGGAGGATTGGCGGATTGTACGAAGTGACCCCAAGCAGCATACCTGTGCAGTGGGGAAGAGGAAGACTTTGGTGGCAGCTGAAAAGCAAATTATCACTCATACGCACTGGAATAACACAACCCCAATTCTGCGCAGTGCTCTTTGTGAAGGCTGTGCTGTGGTTCTACGAATCCATCTTGCTGCCTTCCCTCTCTGATATTCTTTCCTTAATCCCAACCCTCCCCCCCACACACACACACCGCTAAATATGGAATGGTATCGAAAAGGTGCAAGGATCTGTTCAATTCATTAAATAAATGAACTGACTTCTAGACTAGAGTGAAACCTATGCCAAAAGGTACTTATGTTGTTACATTTGGGGCCCTCCTTACCTTTGCCCCGTCAGTTGCCTAGCAACCATGAGAGACCACAGAGCATGTGCTCACTGAAGCCTAATTGCTATCACAATTTACTTTTGTTGTTGTTGGGTTTTTTGAAGCCCATTAACCAAAACAGGATGTTTTCCTTTTGAAGGACAAGTAAGGTCTGCATGATTTGAAAGACAAGAAGTATATTTCAATACACCAAAACAATTCACTAAATGCTGATACTGGATGTGTGAGTCCACATAACAAACATTAAAATGGGAACAGATTGACATTAAATAAAGTAGCAATTCCAATTTATTCCGGTTTATAGGTGCATTTCTTTTAATCTCTATCTTTTTTTGAAGAGGGGCTGTGGATTTTTCTGAGTTATTAGAGGAGGGTAATGTGTGAAATTTTGCCGCCCATGATCCAAGTCTATTAAGAAAGTTTATTACAGAATTTTAGAATTAATTTATACATTAGATAACACTTGTTTCTTTCAAGTGCATTTATTCACCTCATGATTCATTATTACTTTCTTATTTTATAAATTCCTAATGACTCTCTAAATTTAAGCAGAAATTCAATTTCCTCAATCTTTTCACAATAGGTAAGGCCCTTTATCCCAGAAAGATAATTTTCATAATTTCCAAAGCAGAAATGGCACCTGTGATAGATTCATTGACATAGACAGGAACACATGCATTAATGTTCACTGACACAAGTGGATGCATTCGGTGAACCCTATATACATTTACTTGACTCTTCCCCAACATTTAGATTTATGAATAAATATCCTTAGAACTTTAAACATCATTTAGCTAGTTTATTAAACATAATGGCTTTTAAATGAAAATGTATGTTATACACATTTCTAAGTTCTTCCTACTTTTTTCGTTTTTTCTAAGTCATTTTTGAAAAATTAACTCATTCTCTTTTCAATATTATATATACAAATTCCCTGCCAAGTTTTTTAAATCTTGGAGTCTAATAATAAGAAACACATTTGGCTTATTCTGGAACTGTGTCTTATGCTAATTGGTATTGTAGAACCGACATGGCATGTTTATTTGCCCTAAATAGTTTCTCGTGATGCTCATGGGGTAAAACTCCCCACCCCCATCGGGCTAACAGCAAGCACTGAAGAGAAAATAAATAAATAAGTTGGTAAGTTGGGAGCTGTGTGTTTGCTCATCACATTCTTAGATATACCACAACCCCTTTTCTTTTTTTCTTATCTTTTAAAAATATATCGTATATCTGACAATGAGATAAATAATTACAAAAATTTCCACGTTTGGATTTGGTCATACAGTGTTCCAGCAACCATCCCTCCACCAGTGCCCATTTCCCACCACCAATGTCGGTTTCCCTCCCCTCCTAGCCTGCCTCTATGGTAGGCTCTTTATCTTTTCTCTCTTACTCTTTCTCTCTTCCTTCTCTTACATGGATTGTAATATATATATACTTAGAGGTTATCATGTATCTTTTGCCTGTGTATTTAATGCCCAGTTCTATGTGCACCTTATCTCTAATTCAGCTCTTTACTCTCTCTCTGTCTCTGTCTCATACACACATACACACACTCACAACTCACATGCACACACACACACACACACCTTCTATCTCACCTTCAATAACCCATGGCATTCTGGGTAGAAAAATGATGCAGAAGTCTGCTTGTATTTGTCAAGGTTGAGGACAGGGCTCCCACTGCAATGGTGCTCATTTCCACTCTGTGTGTATGTGTGTGTGTGTGTGTGTGTTCAACCAATAATCTGTTTGTGTCTTTTAGTCTTACTATGCCCTCTGAGAACGGCAGAGGAACAAATTGCTTAAACAGAAGTCCCCTGATGTCGTAGCGCACTGGTAGGAATTCTGGAGGCATACTGTATAAGAATTAGCCAAAATCCAAAGATTTCATTTCATTATGATTAACCCTATTATGCATAGAAAACAGGTCAGGCTCTGTGGGTAATTGAACAAGGCTAATTGGTGTAGTCAAGAGACTTGGGGCAGCGGTTCTGAATACCATGATTACACTGGCAAAACAGCACAGGCTTCCTTTTTCTTTCCAAAACCTAACAGCTGCAACCACCACCACCCACGCATATATGTATATACAATATATACATATATATATACACATATGTGTTTTTAATTTCATGACTGAAAATACGTTCCACCATATAATTCCACATGTGTTCTTTAGGTATGTAAATATATTTAGCATGCTCACCAGGAAATCTTTCTTCAATTTCATTCATGTTGACAACTTTCTTCTCTTTCACAGTTCTCTTTCAACTTTTTCTCTCTGTCTCACTCTCTCTGTCTCTTTCTCTCTGTCTGTCTCTGTCTCTCTCTCTCTCTCTCTCTCTCACACACACACACACACACACATTCTGCAAGTCTTAGTCCCCGATCTAATGCTTGGAAGGAATTGACCTCAAGCACTTTTTTACCTCACCGGTGGTGGCGCCAACAGCAGGAGTTTCTCCATCCTTATTCTTTCTGATTACCTTGGCTCTGGCTTCTGGAGATTTAAACTGAATAGAACCATTTGGGAGTGGGTGGTGATGAGAGGTTTTGCCAGAAGGGAAGAATTAGGCGATTACATGGTCTTTCCTGCTCTGGAGCGAAGAAGGATCAAGAATTGATTGTTTCTTCTGCGCCTGTAGTCATTTTCTATTTTGAATTAACGATAATATGCAGCCCCACGCCGGCTTTCAAGGTTTTCAGCATTGTCTCTAGAACTCCTAGAGTGTGTCAAATTAAAACTCCGCTCTAGCAAAATACATCTTCACATTTTGGCACAGTTAATTCAATACAGTCATTAGAATTTAGATTCTTAAATGTTTTGCTGAAGTATATGGATTTTCTCTTGCCCTACTTTCCCAGTTTTCTCTGATTCTCTTATTCAGTCCTGCTATCCTGATATATTTTAAGTACATCTTCTACAGAAATATTTATTGAACTTGACACAAAAATCTCTGGACTCTGCAATCCTCTCTTTTATAATAAACCTGACTTAATTTGAACTTTATATATTACCAAACATATACTGCATTCTTAAGGTAGAATTCCAAAACCTAATTAAAAAATAAAGTTGTTCAATTCGATATATAACTACGTGCTATAAAGGAAAAAACTGTTTTCAAGTTCCATACAAAACAGATAGAAATCTACAGAAACTACTAATTTCCCACCTCCAAAGCTCTATGTTTCCAAGTCCCAAATAAAATTGGAGCTTCCCTAGTAAATACTTTTAGAAGTCTTTATAATATAAAAGCAACCTTTCCTACCAGGCTATATTTAAACTGTCCTAAGACTGTAATAGAACAACAATTATTTGCAGAAACCCCCAAAGTTCTGAGTAATTAGCAAAATTTTCTTTTATTAAAGAGAGGAGAATATATACTCATATCCACTGGCTCGTTATAGTAGACATTCTTTTAGGAGGTAAAATTCATAAAATAAATGTGATCATATGCAATCACAAATAGAAAAATTCTCCCTAACCCCTGATAGATGACCAGTTTCAAACATTTGGTGGAAAATGTTTGTTTTTCTTCCTGCAAACAAACATTTATATGCAAATTTTATTTAAATCGAAGAGTGCTTTAATCAGGGGAGAGACTTCTGAGTCAGATTTTATTTTTATTGATGCTATAGAATGGGTTACTGGATAGAATATCATTTTAAAGCAGAAAAAATCACAAAAATATTTTAATAATGCATACCTAACGTTTATTTTCTTATTAGTAATTGTCATGAAACCGGAACGCTTTGCCAGCTTCACTGGCACCTGTTACTGGATGTTTCCCAGAGACTCGCAGACCAATTTTGCCTGAGCGTATTGGGTGTAGTTGTAATTTATTTTAATTGTACAGCGAGGGCACAGAGGTTGCTTGTTACAAAAGAAGGTGCATTTTATTCAAGCAGAAAGTGGATGTCCTTGGAACTTCAATCTTACAGAAAATACTTTTTTAAAGGATACAAGGATAGCAATGGGAAGAAACCAAGAACCATCCAGAAAAGAGACAAGGGTGAGTGTTTGACAGAAAATAGAACTAAATTCACTCCAAAAACCAAAACAATAGTATCCCAAAGAGACTTAAAAAATCAGTGTGAGCCTTTTTTTGAAACAGGATAAAATCTGTTTGTATCAGGAGTGCAAGGAAGGATTTGCTAAAGCGTTTTGCAGAATTAATTCCAAATATCCTACAGTTTTCAGGCCCTAATTGCTTCAGTGATGATAGGTTGAATTTTCTCTGACTGATTTTTGGCAGAAGGGGGCATTTCTAAACTGGTTGATTTAGGCATCAAAATGAACCAGTGTCTTTGGATTTGAATCTGTACCATAGGAGCCACTTTCTACTACAACGGAACTCCACCTTTGCGCTTATGAAACTTGGCCTGTTTCTCGCCTTAAAAGAACGAGGTTAGACTTCCTAGCACTGCTCATACTTTGTAAAAGGCACGTGAGAATTTTAAAAGTGCATTAAATAGGGAGCAGGGGCACATGAATGTGGCTCTCTGAGGAGGGATGCCGCATAATTTCCTCTGAACCGTTGCACAAACCGTCAATAAAGAAAGTTCTCAAGAAAAAAAATCCACACAGGCACACGTTCTTGATGTAGAAACGGTGACCTTGGAAATTAAATAACATGCATGTATTTTTAAACGAAGTCTTTAAGGTGCTTTGTTTCCCCATACTTAAAGGCGGAGAGGAAGTCCCAGGGGCTGTTGTTTTGCTAACTTATTTTAAATATTCTGTTTTTCTCTCCACAGCTGTTGCCTGCATGGCAAAACTGAATGGTATATTCTGCTCCCTGTTTTCTGAAGTGGATATTGTGCTCTCCTACACTGAAATATGCAATTATGAAACAAATGACTTTTTAAAAAATATGTGAAGAGACTTTGGAGATGACTGTGTTGGGCCACACATGCTGGAAAAATTACGAGACAGTGTCAAATTGAACTAGCTCTGGCTCTTCCCAGCCCATCTCAGGTGCCCCTACGTAGAGTTCATGCCACTAAGGGTAAGGGTTTTCTGCGAAGAGGACTCAGCAGTAGATAAATTTTTGGTTTACTATGTCATGCTTTCAAGCCATTTTTAAGTGACACTGAAAACACAAAATAGGATGACACATGAAACCTAACCCAAATTAGGCAGTTTTTCAAGACTGGAAGAGACTTGGTGGACGGCTGCAAAATCATTCCCACAGCAGCTGGAGCAACTATTTGCTCAGTGGATTTTTACTCCATGGTCGAGCAGATTCAAGTTGAAATTCTTAACAAAAAGGGAACTGGTCAAACTGAAAAGAAAATCTTTTATGGAGGGGAAAATAGTGGCGACTAAACCCCCCAAAAGTTTTTTATAGACTATTTAGGTGTAGAAAGAAACATCTATTTCAGTTCTACACTCTTTTTTCATTTCCTGAGTCAATGGCAGTTATACTTATTTGTCCGTTTGGAACACCAAGAAAACAAAACAAAAGAACTCTGCTGTGAACAATGTTCATCACAGCATTGCCCTTCTGCACTAATTGGATCTGCTTCCAGCAAACGAATCTGGTAGCTAAGCCTACCCAGATGACTAAACTGGAAAAGAGGATTATTGAAGTTCATAGTCTAAGAAATGGTTTTTACCTGTAGGCTTCCAAGTCATAATCTAAAGTTTTGCCAGAACCCACAAAGTGCTCACTGCTGGGATACAAGTAGCGCCTAAATCACAAGTGCACCATCACGCCTGTTCACTGACTTTTCCTTTATAGCTGGATACTTTTACTGGCGTCTTGCTCTTAAGAGCTGCCATCTCTTGTCGTCTTTCATCCGTGTCATTTTGTCCGCTACCTGGCAGTCAGATTTCTTAGGCTCAAATTGTCCAATTGCCCAAAAACTGAACCATCCAAATAGGATGAATAGAGATGAGATCTGAGAAATAGTTGCTGGGCACTAATGGTTTCAGTCATGGATTAAGGAGGAAAATGAAAGTTAAAAAAAAAAGCTTACTTTTCTTAGAAGCAAAATTCAGGCATTACAGTCTCTCAGCTCTTGCACCCTTATCATGTCTCTCCCCATCACTGAGGCTGGAAATAGAGCAACATGGAAGAGCTCTTCTGCTTAGAAGCTTGTGCAATTTATAGAAAACGAAGGCACTAATAAACAGCATCTAAGTCGAGAAGCTCTGTAGTAGGCTGGGTTCAACTTTTACAAACGCCACACTACAGAAAGAAAGCGTCTGTGGGTATTCTTCACCTGGCTATGGTAAAAATGGAGGTATTTTGAAAAGACAACATTTCAGACTCAAACACTTACCAGAGATTCTTTGAGTAAGCCCTTTGAGATGTCAGAGACCCAAGCTGAGTTTTCCTTCCATGAGAAACGAATTGTGCATTCATCCCAAGGACAGATTACAGATTTTATCATTCTGATAGAACGACTGGAGCTTTAGCTTCAGCCTCCCACATCTTGTATATGTTACTGTGTGTGCGTGGGGCGGGGAGGTGGGGTATGAGACACGCCAAAGTCCCATTAATAATCGCAGTTGCGTTATTCATGTACTGTGCTGAAAAATTACTTCTTACTATCTAAAATAAGATTCGCGGGAGGAGCCAGGAAATCAGGCACTTTTCCAACATGTGGTCCTCTAAACAGGAGCTTAATGACTCAGGCATTTAGCACTCAGATACTAAAGGACATTGTTCATGGATGCCTCAGGGCAGATTTGATGTAGAACAACTCAAAGATCAAGGATTTATACAACACAGGGAGAAAAAAGTGTCATCAAAACTTTGCCATTCTTTCTATACCCAAGAAAGGAACACTGGCTTTATAGAACCTTCTAATTTATGCAATATACCAGACAGGGACCTTCGACGGGATAATTTTTTCCTTTATCTTTAATATATGCATACTATTAGCTAAAGTAATCTTGGGTATATTCATAAATTTATAGAATTTTAGAGCTGAAAGACATATTTAAAATAATTGTTCTTTAGGAGCCAGAGAAGTAGTAAAATGGGTGAGTGCTTGCCTTGCATGTGGCTAACCTGGGTTCAATCTCCAGTATCCTTCTCCTGAGCACTGGCAGGAATGACCCTTGGTGAAACCAGAAGCCTTCAAACCAGTGGAGTATAAAGAATAAACACAGCTAAAAAGGAGGAAAAAGAAAGAAATAATTGTCATTTTATAGAGTCTAAATCCAACATTACCTTAAATAAGAGATATAGATCTTATAGTAGCAGAGATTTAGCAGGTGCCCAGCTGCGTGGCGGAAGTGGCAGACAGAAAGACAGGCGTACACCACACGGGGCTCTGCCCGTGAGCCCTGAATGGTGGATGGTCTAATACAGAAACTGGGCCTAATGGGATGTACCCGAAGCCACGGCAGAGCCTGGCCCAAGCTACCCATGGTGTACTCAATATGCAAGCAAAATGGCAATAATGGACCTCATTCCCAAAGAATGGAGACATTACTGGTGCCCTTCGTGCAAATATGAACAACAGGAACACAAGTGACAAGTGATCCTTAACAGCACTTTCAACAAGGGATCTTCTATTTTTAGCAACAAAAAGTGTCTTTTGAAACCTCATTTCCAGGTAAGTTTAGGATGACTTATCATCCTTAAGTACCCCATAAATACGACATTTCTTCTAATGGCACTGTCTTTGTCTCAGGGACTCAAATCTCAAACTCATTTGGTTCCTGGACCGCGTACAGACACTAAAGAAATCCCATTGTTTGAAATATGAAGGTATATTTTCTCTCTGCATTCTCCTTTTTACTTTCTGTGTTCTGTTCCCCAGCCCCGCCCAACTTCTCTTACACACATGTGACTTGCAATACATACATTTAGGGTTATCATACATATACATACCTTCATTGAATGTGATTTGACACCCTAGTCTGGCATTAATGCCATTTCAAACAATTATTAGCACAGTTGTCCCTTCTCTTTCTTACTTAAGCTCGACTCCACACACACTTATAGTAGATTCTAACCACTGACAAGTCCTCCTGGTCCATGTTTTTGTCAGCCTTGGATTAGTATCATACTTTTTAAACTCTCACACAGTAAATTACCCAGTCATTCTATATCTGTCCTTTTCCTCTAGTTAATTTCACCAACATGATGATCCTCTCCATGTCCATCCATTTATAGGCAAATTTCATAATTTTGGTTTTCCCTAATAGCTGCATGATACATTCTGTTATTGTAGATGTATCACGAGTGCTTTTATCCATTCACCTGTTCTAAGGCACTGGCGTTTTTGTCCATATTCTGGCTATTATGAAAGTGCTGCTATGAATATGGGAGTGTGAATAGTGTTTCTGCTGTGTGTTTTGGCTCCCAGAGTGATAATTTTCCAGGAGTGGTATTGCTGGGTCAAATGACTCAGTTTCTACTTTGTGGGAAGATGTATCACAATGTTTTCAAAAGCATACCAGTTGTCATTCCTACCAACAATGGATGAGGAGTACCTTTCTCCCCACATCCACGCCAGCACTGATTGTACTGCCCTTTTGCAGTCTTACCAGTTTCATTTCTACCTGTTTGTGATTGCCTGCCTCTCCAGTGATGTTCTGGCAAAGGCCTATCCGCTGACTTCTCCTTCAGCGGCACTGCAGTCCAACCTCCCACCTTCTCGATTTTCTGAGGTTCATTTTGAGCTTCATACGTGACCTGACCAATTGATTCTAGAATAGGCCGTATTTTCTGCCTCCTGGACCACCTTCCTTGTAGTGATACTTGGTACACTGGTGAAACACTGTAATAGGTTGGCAAAGTCCCCTACAGATATATTTGAAGTCTGACCCTCGCCCACTGGGGTGAGGACCATATTTTAAAAAAGAGATAATTGGATTGAATGAGCTCACTGTGGAAAAAGGGCAGCCCCTTACCCAATCAGACCTAGCTTTCTCGAAGATGACAGATTTCAAACACAGCCAGCAAGGGAGAAGCCAGGCAATAATAAGGCAGCAACAAACAGCTGAATGCCAAAGATTGCCAGAAGCCACGAGAAACTGGAAGGAGGCCCCGGAAGATTTCCCATGAGTTCAGTGAGCTTGTCTCCGCTGACACCTTGATTTCTAACTCCTAGACTCAAGGACTGTAAGACGATCAGAAGTTCTTGTTGTTGTGGTACCTCCATGTATGCACCTTTGTTGTGACAGTCCTGGGAAGTTAACAGGAACAAGCTGTCTGGATGAAATCCTGTTGAGCTGACCCCAGCAGGTTCCTAAACAACAATTTACCTGAACATATAATGACTTACCATATCCTCATATCAAATACCAACACAATAGCAGAACCACTCTCTAGGTGATTAAGAATAAAAACGTCTATAGGAAATGGATGCCAGGACCTAGCAAAAAATTCATACTAGTTTTTTAGCCTTCCCTTTTTAATACTTCAATGCACATTATGTTTTCAACAAGCTTGCCAGCCCAAAACTGCACATGTTGCTTATAGGAAATAATGGTTATTACAAATCCTCAGTGTATTTGTGTTGACCTGCTCATTAATATTTTGTTCATTTGACTGGCAGATAAACCAGAGTGTGTCTTCATAAGCTAGGCTACAGCATTGGTTCTACTCTTAAGAGGAGGCACTATCAAAGAAATTGTTATTACCCATCAGGTGCTTTCAAGCGTCCTCACCTCTAAATTCAGAAGGCACACTTGATTACAGTAGAAAAACAACACCTAAAAGTCTGACTTTCATAGACATCATTTCTTGCTATCACTTATTTTAAAATTTATTTGAGAAAATTATTTTCCTCATAATGCTTTCTCATATTACAGATTTAAAAGTAATATTTCAAACTTGCTCAGAGCAACACTGAGAAGTTTACTAATGTTTCTAGCTAGCTGGTCTCAATTTCCTCATCTCTGTTTGGGCAAATATATATTTGCTATCTCTGGGGGCACCAGACAATGCTGAATTTTCCTTTTGTTGTTTGGGACCATACAAGAGTGCCTATTGTTTATTCCTGGTTCTGGGCTCAGGGATCCTCCTGGCAATGTTTAGAATACATATGCAATGTCAGAAATTGAACTGGGGTCAGTCACATGAAAGACAATGCCTTAACCCCTGTTACTGTTATAGCTCCCTCTATTTATATGACTTTAATATTTTTAATGCTTTTGTGGGTTATGATTGTGAAAAGGATGGTTAGGTACTAGAAGCTAATAGATGAGTCAGGAATGGTAACTAAACATCAACTAGGCACAGGATATACCCCTGAAGACAAAAA
>JAJIBD010022392.1:0-39486 GCA_021461705.1 Cryptotis parvus
GCACAGGAACAATCACCGGAAGAAAATTATTATTTTTGAAAACTATCGTCATTGAGCTGAATGGTGTACACACCACAGTGAATTCTGGTGGTGAAAATGTTAGAAATTTCAGGCACTGAAATCAGAAAGTTCTTGAATTGTTTTTTCCGGTTACAGCCAGTCAAAAATTGTGTCATGTTTTAGTCGAAAAGCATTTAGATAAACGACATAAGGTAAACGTCTCTACAGCAGCCAAAATATTATCTTAGTTCTTGATTTACGAAATATTAATGTCATTTTTGTGGCAGGAAACCTTTTTGCTTTAAGCATCTCTTTAGAAAAGAATGTCAGAAAACAGAAAATGCTAACTGTGTTACAGTGTTTTTAAAGGAACACGTCACCCATGTCTTTGAACTTTGTTTGGCTGATAAGTCAAGCAGGGACACAGAGGTGGGATGACCAGATTTTATAATCTGTGCTAATCTCACTCCTCTTTAGCATTTCTTGTTGACAATGACATTAATTCCAAACAAACTGCATGGATAAAAATCACGTTTTGTGAAGGAAAGAGGAAAGGTAAGGAATGAAGTGGGGGATTTTCGGTAGGGTGACCATTGAGGAGATTGGTAACGACATCAGAGCAGATACCCTTTGTAGCATTAACCACTTCAACGGTTTCAGTTCCTTAACACAGTGGTTAAATAGAAAGTTAGGAGGGAAAAGAAGAATCAGTGAGGCAGCAGCTGCTTTTGGCCCTGAATTTCACCCATGCCTCTCATGGGAATAAAGAAATCAATGGATCATCTATAGCACTTTCTGCCAAAGAATAATGAATTTCCTTATGAACTGCTGACATTCACTGGTGAATAAAGTTATTTAAGTAATTTTCCTCCAGAGGAATGAAAACATGAATGACATCCTTTCCAAGTACCTTCTGATTCCTTAAAAAGAAATCGTCCCCACTGTACACTTATGGAAGCATATAGATGTACTTCATGTTTCAACAATGCCGAGCCTTGGGGTGATCACATGGATGAGGCCAAGCGGCCCCGCCCCAAAATGAAATCCAGCAAGCAGGAACAGGAGCATCTGACAGCTGAGCTTAGAGTAGCTCTCCCAAAGTAGAACCGAGTCACCAGGTTCAGGTGCATGGCAGACTATGGCAAGACTCCAGAACTGTGTGCCACCAAAATTTGCCATGGATTCCATGTCTTGACCTTCCAACATGCCATCTCATTCTTAAAGATGACACAGTTCAACAACAGTCAAGATTCAAAATTTGAGTGTGTGTATGTGCATGCACACACAATGAAGCCCTTACATAAGCATATGCACAGATATGTGAAGGCTTATGTGTTTATGGCAGTGTTCGGATATTATATGCATTTCATTAGCAGTAGAAGCCCTGGCACAGGGGCATTTCCTAGGGCTTGATGACTGGTTAGTAGCATTGTGATGGCTTTGCACCATTAATTCCAGGATTTTGTTAATCTCTAGGACATGCCCTTTCCCTGAGATTTTTTCACTGCCATTACAAAATGTAAAATACATCATCTTCAAACCCAAAGGGCACGACTTAGTTTATGGGAGGCACCATTTCAGATGGGCCTTTCACTCTCTTGATGACTTTTTTCCCATAAAATAGTATGAATTCTCTCAGAAGATGAATTCATTTGTAATCATAAGTTACTAAATATTTTCCAATTTCATGAATCAACACAGTCAGCTAATCATTGAGGCAAGTTTCTTCTCCATTTCTTTCCCAAATTTAAGAGCAAAGGAATGGGCGCAAATGGGGGATGAGAAGGGGAATTTAAGCTACAGCATGTTGCTTTTTAAATCGCTCTGCAGGAAGAAAAAACAGGTGCTGAAATGTGAACCCTTTTGGAGGGAATTCCTCCATTGAACAAATCTATGCTCACACTAAACTAAAGTGAAGGTTGCTTTAACGTGCAACGCTATACAAAAGCAACGCCTGTTGACATGAGACCACAGATGAACTGTGGTGAAAAGACCCCCAAAAAAGGTAGACTGTCACTTTAAGAAAAAATAAACTAAAATATGAACTACCAAAAACCCTGCCATTTCTAGCCTGGGCTTGATTAATGATTTTTCTATCTAATAAAAGGTTCACAAACCATCTGTTTTTCTCTCTAATGCCTTGCCCAAAGGTTTTTCGTTCCTATTTCAGGCTCGGGGCCAAGTGACATTCCACTCCTTTTTTTTCCCAGCCTTGTAAACAAACCCTTCTCTCTTTTAATCTTCCAGTGCTGTTTCCTACCCATCGTTATGCATATTCATTGCGGTAAACATTTTTTAGTGTCTACACTTAATCTCTTCCACTGGCATTACTGTTCTATGCTGTTTTGTAATGCAGAAGGGCCAACGCTTTCCGTTCTAATAACAGCTGGGCCGCAGATGGGGCCTGCAGTCATTGTAGAAAATAAAAATTTACAAGATGCCAGTGGAATTTATTTCAGTTTTATGGAGTCACAGGAGGAACCTTTCTGTTATCCGCCTTCAGTGAAATCTGTAGGCACAAGGCAAGCTTTTGACATTTAATCAAAGGGAGGTTCAGGTAGGGTCTGGAACAAGGCAAGGAAGAAAGCAGGTGGATCATATTAGGCAGTGCCATGGTTAATTTATTTAGAAGTGATTGGCTTAGATGTGTGCAGCCAACATTTGACATCATGTATATATCTTATTTAGCATCATGCCTCTAAATTGTTACCGCTGGAGAGACAGTAGCTGTCACTGTGGACAGAACCAGGTGTTTGGTGGGGCTGCTAGTTAGAGGTGCTGATGGAGATTCAAGGTCCTTCCCGAAGCGAAGCACTTTTTGGGGTTTCCTAAAGGTTGATTCATTTTGACTTCACCGCCTCATTCTCTCAACTACTGTAAGTGCTTCTTCAGCAGGACTTGAGTACGCGGAACGGGTTTCTAAATACGGGGGCAACCTTTCATCTAAACCGTGGCACAAAGAAAATTTTCTGCTGTAGGGCTCGAGTTGGTGAAAACGGATTCATCCGAAGGCTTAAAAGATCTGTTATACGTCAAGGATTGGCGGGAGAGGGGATTCGGATTGTACAAGTGACCCCAAGCAGCATCCCTGTGCAGTGGGGAGAGAGAACTTTGAGTGGCTGAAAAACAAATTATCACTCATACGCACTGGAACAACACAACCCCAATTCTGCGCAGTGCTCTTTGTGAAGGCTGTGCTGTGGTTCTCGAATCCATCTTGCTGCCTTCCCTCTCTGATATTCTTTCCTTAATCCCAACACTCCCCACACACACACCCCGCTAAATATGGAATGGTATCCAAGAAAGGTACCCAGGATCTGTTCCAATTCATTAAATAAATGAACACGAGCTTCTAGACTAGGTGAAACCTATGCCAAAGGTGCTTATGTTGTTACATTTGGGGCCTCCTTTGCCACACACCTTCGTCGGTTGCCTAGCAACCATGAGAGACCCACAGAGCATGCTCACTGAGAAGCCTAATTGCTATCACAATTTACTTTTTGTTGTTGTTGGGTTTTTTGAAGCCCATTAACCAAAACAGGATGTTTTCCTTTTGAAGGACAAGTAAGGTCTGCATGATTTGAAAGACAAGAAGTATATTTCAATACCAAAACAATTCACTAAATGCTGATACTGGATATGTATGCAGGTCCACATAACAAACATTAAAATGGGAACAGATTGACATTAAATAAAGTGTAAATTCAATTTATTCCGGTTTTTATAGGTGCATTTCTTTTTAATCTCTATCTTTTTGGGGGCTGTGGATTTTTCTGAGTTATTAGAGGAGGGTAATGTGAAATTTTGCCATATGATCAAGTCTATTAAGAAAGTTTATTACAGAATTTAAATTAATTTATACATTAGATAACACTTGTTTCTTTCAAGTGCATTTATTCACCTCTTGATTCATTCTTCCTTTCTTATTTTATAAATTCCTAATGACTCTAAATTTAAAGCAGAAATTCAATTTCCTCAATCTTTTCACAATAGGTAAGGAATTACTTTATCCCAGAAAGATAATTTTTCATAATTTCCAAAGCAGAAATGGCACCTGTGATAGATTCATTGACATAGACAGGAACACATGCATTAATGTTCACTGACACAAGTGGATGCATTCATTGAACCCTATATACAGTTACTTGACTCTTCCTAACATTTAGATTTATAGATAAAAATATCCTTAGAACTTTAAACATCATTTAGCTAGTTTATTAAACATAATGGCTTTTAAATGAAAATGTATGTTATACATTTCTAGGATTCTTCCTACTTTTTCGTTTTTTTTCTAAGTCATTTTTGAAAAATTAACTCATTCTTTCAATGTTACATATACAAATTCCCTGCCAGTTGCATAAATCTTGAGTCTAATAATGAGAGGCACATTTTAGCTTATTCTGGAACTTGTGTCTTATGCCCAATTAGTACTGTAGAACCAAACATGGCATGTTTATTTGTACTAAATAGTTTCTCGAGGATGCTCATGGGGTAAAGCTCCCCCACCCCCATCAGATACCAGCAAGCACTGAAGAGAAAATAAACAAATAAGTTGGTAAGTTGGGAGCTGTGTGTTTGCTCATCACATTCTTAGATATACCACAACCCCTTTTCTTTTTTCTTATCTTTTTTAAAAATATATATTATTATGCCACAATGAGATAAATAATTACAAAAAATTTCACGTTTGGATTTTGGTCATACAGTGTTCCAGCACCCATCCCTCCACCAGTGCCCATTTCCCCACCACCAATGTCCCGGATTCCCTCCCCCCCCCTAGCCTGCCTCTATGGTAGGCTCTTTATCTCTTTTCTCTCTTACTCTTTCTCTCTTCCTTCTCTTACATATTGTGGATTGTAATATATATACTTAGAGGTTATCATGTGTATCTTTTTGCCTGTATTTAATGCCAAGTTCTATGTGCACAACCCCTTCTCTAATTCCAGCTCTTTACTCTCTCTGTCTCTGTCTCATACACACATACACACACTCACAACTCACATGCACACACACACACACACACCTTCTATCTCACCTTCAATAACCCATGGCATTCTGGGTAGAAAAATATTCAGAAGTGCTTGTGTTGTCAAGGTTGAGGACAGGGCTCTCACTGCAATGGTGCTCATTTCCTCTGTGTGTATGTGTGTGTGTGTGTGTTCAAGCAATAATCCTTTTCATGTCTTTAGTCTTACTATGCCCTCTGAGACAGTCGGCAGAGGGAGCAAAATTTAGCACAAACAGAAGTCCCCTGATGTCGTAGCACTGGTAGGAATTCTGGAAGACATACTGTATAAGAAATTAATAAAATCAAAAGATTTCATTTCATTATGATTAACCCTATTATGCATAGAAGCAGGTCAGGCTCTGTGGGTAATTGAACAAGGCTAATTGGTGTAGTCAAGAGACTTGGGGCCGCGGTTCTGAATACCATGATTACACTGGCAAAACAGCACAGGCTTCCCTTTTCTTTCCAAAACCTAACAGCACAACCACCACCACCCACGCATATATGTATATACAATATATATATATATATATATACACATATGTGTTTTTAATTTCATGACTGAAAATACATTCCATTTATATAATTCCACATGTGTTCTTTAGTATGTAAATATATTTATGCTCCTTAGGAAATCTTTCTTCAATTTCATTCATGTTGACAACTTTCTTCTCTTTCACAGTTCTCTTTCTTTCTTTCTCTCTGTCTCACTCTCTCTGCTCTCTTTCTCTCTGTCTGTCTCTGCTCTCTCTCTCTCTCTCTCTCTCTCTCTCTCCACACACACACACACACACATTCTGCAAGTCTTAGTCCCGATCTAATGCTTGAAGGAATTATTTTTCAAGCACTTTTTTACCCACCCTCACAGGTGAGTGGCCTCAACAGCAGGAGTTTCTCCCACTCCCTTATTCTTTCTGATTCACTTCGGCTCTGGCTTCTGGAGATTTAAACTGAATAGAACCATTTGGGAGTCAAATAGGTGGTGATGAGAGGTTTTATGAAAGGGAAGAATTGAAGCGATTCCTTGGTCTTTCCTGCTCTGGCTCAAAGAAGGATCAGAATTGATTGTTTCTTCTCACCTGTAGTCATTTTCCTATTTTAGTGCTTTGATAATATCTGGCCCCACATCGCTTTCAAGGTTTTTCAACCTTAATCTCTAGAACTCCTAGAGTGTGTCAAATTAAAACTACACTCTAGCAAATACATCTTCACATTTTGGCACAGTTAATTCAATACAGTCATTAGAATTTAAGATTCTTAAATGTTTTTGCTGAAGTATATGGATTTTCTCTTGCCCCCTGCTTTTAGTTTTCTCTGATTCTCTTATTCAGTCCTGCTATCCTGATATATTTTAAGTACATCTTCTACAGAAATGTTCTATTGAACTTGACACCAAAAATCTCTGGACTCTGCAATCCTCTCTTTTATATAAAACCTGACAATTTGAACTTTATATATTACCAAACATATACTGCATTCTTAGGTAGAATTCCAAAGCCTAATTAAAAAATAAAAAAGTTGTTCAATTCTGATATATAACTCGTGCTATAAAAGGAAAACTGTTTTCAAGTTCCATACAAAACAGATAGGAAATCACACGAAACTACTGAATTTCCACCTGCAGCTCTATGTTTCCAAGTCCCAAATAAAAATTGGAGCTTCCTAGTAAATACTTTTGAAGTCTTTATAATATAAAGCAGCCTTTCCTACCAGGCTCTATTTAAACTGTCCTAAGACTGTGTAGAACAATTATTTGCAGAAACCCCCAAAGTTCTGAGTAATTAGCAAAATTTTCTTTTATTAAAGAGAGGAGAATATATACTCATATCCACTGGCTCGTTATAGTAGACATTCTTTTTAGGAGGTAAAATTCATAAAATAAATGTGATCATATAATCACCAATCACAAATAGAAGAAATTCCTCCCTAACTTGATAGATGACAGAGTTTCAAACATTTGGGTGGAAAATGTTTGTTTTTCTTCCTGCAAACAAACATTTATATGCAAATTTTATTTAAATAGAAGAGTGCTTTTAATCAGGAGAGACTTCTGGAGTCAGATTTTATTTTTATTGATGCTATAGAATGGGTTACTGGATAGGTATCTTTTTTAAAGCAGAAAAAATCACAAAAAATATTTTAATAATGCATACCTAACGTTTATTTTCTTATTAGTAATTGTCATGAAACCGGAACGCTTTGCCAGCTTCACTGACTGCACCTGTTACTGGATGTTTCCCAGAGACTCGCAGACCAATTTTGCCTGAGCGTATTGGGTGTAGTTGCCGTTGTTTTAATTGTACAGCGAGGGCACAGGAAGTTAGCATTCAAAAAAGAAGGTGCATTTTATTCAAGCAGAGAAAGTGGATGTCCTTGGAACTTCAATCTTACAGAAAATACTTTTTTTAAAGGATACAAGGATAGCAATGGGAAGAGAGCCAAAGGGCGCCATCCAGAAAGAGACAAGGGTGAGTGTTTGACAGAAAATAGAACTAAATTCACTCCAAAAACCAAAACAATAGTATCCCAAGAGACTTAAAAAAATCAGTGTGAAGCCTTTACACACAGGCAGGTTAATCTGGTGCACACACATCAGGGTGCAAGGAAAAGTTTGCTTTCAAAGCTGAGTTTTGCAGAATTAATTCCAAATATCCTACGAGTTTTCAGGCCCTAATTGCTTCAGTGATGATGAGTTGAATTTTCTCTGACTGATTTTTGGCAGAAGGGGGCATTTCTAGCTGGTTGATTTAGGCATCAAAATGAACCAGTGTCTTTGGACGTCTGTACCATAGAGACACTTTCTACTACAACGGAACTCCAGCACCACGCTTATGAAAACAGCCTGTTTCCGCTCATGCAGAACGGGGTTAGACTTCCCTAGCACTGCTCATACTTTGTAAAAGGCACGTCAGAATTTTTAAAGTGCATTAAATAAAGGGCAGGGGCACATGAATGTGGCTCTCTCTGAGGAGGGATGCCGCATAATTTCCTCTGAACCGTTGCACAAACCGTCAATAAAGAAAGTTCTCAAGGAAGAAAAAAATCCACACAGGCCACACATTCTTGATGTGAGAACGGTGGCCTTGGAAATTAAATAACATACATGTATTTTAAACGAAGTCTTTAAGGTGCTTTGTTTCCCATACTTAAGGCGGAGGGAAGTCCCAGGGGGCTGTTGTTTTGCTAACTTATTTTAAATATTCTGTTTTCTCTCCACAGCTGTTGCCTGCATGGCAAAACTGAATGGTATATTCTGCTCCCTGTTTTTTCTGAAGTGGATGTTGTGCTCTCCTACACTGAAATATGCAATTATGAGAAACAAATGACTTTTAAAAAATATATGTGAAGGGCTTTGGAGATGACTGTGTTGGTCTACACATGCTGGAAGAATTACAGGGACAGTGTCAGGTGAACTAGCTCTGGCTCTTCCCAGCCCATCTCCAGAGGTGCCCCTACGTAGAGTTCATGCCACTAAGGAGTAAGGGTTTTCTACGAAGAGGACCAGCAGTAGACGGAGTACCCAGTTTACTATGTCATGCTTTCAAGCCGTTTGAAAGTGACACTGAAAATACAAAATAGGATGACACATGAAACCTAACCCCAAATTAGGCAGTTTTTCAAGACTGGAAGAGACTTAATTGAACGGCTGCAAAATCATTCCACAGCAGCTGGAGCAACTATTTGCTCAGTGGATTTTACTCCATGGTCGAGCAGATTCAAAGTTGAAATTCTTAACAAAGGGAACTGAGTCGACTGAAAAGAAAATCTTTTTATGGAGGGAAAATAGTGGCGACTAAACACCTTAAAAAGTTTTTTATAGACTATTTAGGTGTAGAAAGAAACATCTATTTCAGTTCTACCTCTTTTTTCCTATTTCCCTGAGTCAATGGCAGTTATACTTATTGTCAGTTTGGAACACAGAGAAAACAAAACAAAGAACTCTGCTGTGAACAATGTTCATCACAGCATTGCCCTTCTGCATGGTGGATCTGCTTCCAGCAAACAGATCTGGTAGCTAAGCCTACCCAGATGACTAAACTGGAAGAGTTATTGAAGTTCATAGTCTAAGAAATGGTTTTTACCTGTAGGCTTCAAGTCATAATCTAAAGTTTTGCCAAGAGAACCCCACAAAGTGCTCACTGGGATACAAGTAAGCGCTCATCCTAAATCACAAGTGCACCATCACGCCTGTTCACTGACTTTCCTTTATAGCTGGATACTTTTACTGGCGTCTTGCTCTTAAGAGCTGCCATCTCTTATTCGTCTTTCATCCATGTCATTTGTCCACTCTAACTGATCCAGATTTCTTAGGCTCAAATTGTCAATTGCCCAAAACTGAACCATCCCAAATAGGATGAATAGAGATGAGATCACCAGAAATAGTTGCTGGGCACTAATGGTTTCCAGTCATGGATTAAGGAGGGGAAAATGAAAGTTAAAAAAAAAAAAACACTTTTCTTAGGCAAAATTCAGGCATTACAGTCTCAACTCTTGCACCCTTATCATAATGGGAATCTCTCCCCATCACTGAGGCACAGAATAGAGCAACATGGAAGAGCTCTTCTGCTTAGAAAGCATTGCAATTTATAAGAAAACAGAAGGCACTAATAAACAGCATCCTAAGTCGAGAAGCTCTGTAGAGCTGGGTTCAACACCAAAACCACACTACAGAAGAAACGTCTGTGGGTATTCTTCACCTGGCTCTGGTAAAAATGGAGGTATTTTTGAAAAGACAACATTTCAGACTCAAACACTTACCACCAGAGATTCTTTTGAGTAAGCCCTTTGAGATGTCAGAGACCCAAGCTGAGTTTTCCTTCCATGAGAAACGAATTGTGCATTCATCCCAAGGGACAGATTACAGATTTTATCATTCTGATAGAACGACTGGAGCACAGCTTCAGCCTCCCACGTGTGTATATGTTACTGTGTGTGCGTGGGGCGGGGAGGGTGGGGTATGAGACGCACAAGTCCCATTAATAATCGCAGTTGCATGCTTAATTTCATGTGCACTGTGCTGAAAAATTACTTCTTACTATCTAAAATAAGATTCGGGAGGAGCCCAGGAAATCAGGCACTTTTCCAACATGTGGTCCTCTGAACAGGAGCTTGTGACTCAGAGCATTTAGCACTCAGATACTAAGGACATTGTTCATGGATGCCCTCAGGGCAGATTTGATGTGAACAACTCAAAGATCAAGGATTTGCTCCAACACAGGGAGAAAAAAAAGTGTCATCAAAACTTTGCCATTCTTTCTATACCCAAGAAAGGAACACTGGCTTTATAGAACCTTCTAATTATGCAATATACCAGACAGGGGCCTTCCAACAGGATAATTTTTTCCTTTATCTTTAATACTGTAAATACAACCAGCTAAAGTAATCTTGGGTATATTCATAAATTTATAGAATTTTAGAGCTGAAAGACATCTTTGAAATAATTGTTCTTTTGGGAGCCAGAGAAGTAGTAAAATGGGTAAGGTGCTTGCCTTGCATGTGGCTAACCTGGGTTCAATCTCCAGTAACTCATATACTCCCCTGAGCACTGGCAGGAATGACCCTTAGTGCAGAGCCAGAAGTAACCCTGAGCTTGGCCAGGTATAAAAGACCCAAAACACAGCTAAAAAAAGAAAGGAAAAGAAAGAAATAATTGTCCTTTTATAAGTCTAAATCCAACATTACCTTAAATAAGAGATAGATCTTATAGTAACTTAAATTTAGCAGGTGCCCAGCTGCATTGGCAGGTGGCAGACAGAAGACAGGCTTGTCTACACACCCAGGGCTCTGCCCGTGAGCCCTGAATGGTGGATGGTCTAATACAGAAACTGGGCCCAATGGGATGTACCGAAGCCACGGCAGAGCCTGGCAAGCTACCCATGGTGTACTCAATATGCAAATAGTAACAATAATGGACCTCATTCCCAAAGAATGGAGACATTACTGGTGCCCGCTTCGTGCAAATATGAACAACAGGAACACAAGTGACAAGTGATCAACTCATCCCAGCACTTTCAACAGGGATCTTCTATTTTTAGCAACAAAAAGTGTCTTTTGGGGAAACCTCATTTCCAGGTAAGTTTAGGATGACTTATCATCCTTAAGTACCCCATAAATCCGACATTTCTTCTAATGGCACTGTCTTTGTCTCAGGGACTCCAAATCTCAAACTCATTTTGGTTTCCTGGACCCCACATCCAGACACTAAAGAAATCCCATTAATTTGAAATATGAAGGTATATTTTCTCTGCATTCTCCTTTTTACTTTCTGTGTTCTGTTCCCCCCAGCCCCGCCTTCTCTTACACATTGTGACTTGCAATACATACATTTAGGGGTTATCATGCATATCCCTTCGCCTACATTGAATGTAGGTGAAGTACTAGTCTGGCATTATTACCATTTCAAACAATTATTAGCACAGTTGTCCCTTCTCTTTCTTACTTAAGCTCTGACTCTCACACACTTATAGTAGATTCTAACCACTGACAAGTCCCCCTGGTCCATGTTTTGTCAGCCTTGGATTAGTATCATACTTTTTTAAAATATCACACAAATGAGTGCAGTCATTCTATATCTGTCCTTTTCCCTCTAGTTAATTTCACCAACATGATGATCCTCTCCATGTCCATCCATTTATAGGCAAATTTCATAATTTTAGTTTTCCTAATAGCTGCATAGTATTCTATTGTGTAGATGTATCACAGTCGCTTTATCCATTCACCTGTTCTCAGGCACTGGCGTTTTTTTTCCATATTCTGGCTATTATGAAGAGTGCTGCTATGAATATGGGAGTGTAGATGGTGTTTCTGCTGTGTGTTTTGGCTCCCAGAGTATTTTCCCAGGAGTGGTATTGCTGGGTCAAATGGAAGCTCAGTTTCTACTTTGTGGAAGAATGTCCACAATGTTTTCCAAAAAGCTTGTACCAGTTGTCATTCCCACCAACAATGGATGAGAGTCCCTTTCTCCCCACATCCACGCCAGCACTGGTTGTACTGCCCTTTTGCAAGTGTACCAGTTTCATTTCTACCTGCCTTGATTGCCCCTTACCTCTCCAGTGATGTTCTGGCAAAGGCCTATCCACTGACTTCTCCTTCAGCAGCTGCAAGTCAACCTCCCCACCTTCTCGATTTTCTGAGGTTCATTTTTGACCTATCTGTGACCCTGACCAATTGATTCTAGAATAGGCCGTATTTTCTGTACTCCTGGACCACCTTCCTTGTAGTGATACTTGGTACACGGGTAGAGAAACACTGTAATAGGTTGGCAGAGATCCCCACTACAGATATGTTGAAGTCCTGACCCTCGCTTCCTGGGGTGAGGACCATATTTTGAAAGAGATAATTAGTTAAGATGAGCTCACTGTGGAAAAGGGCAGCCCCCTTACCCAATCAGACTAGCTTTCTCGGAAGATGACAGATTTCCAAACACAGCCAACAGGGAGGAGGCCAGGCAATAATAAAGGCAGCAACAAGCAACTGAATGCCAAAGATTGCCAGAAGCCACGAGAAACTGGAAGGAGGCCAGAGAAGATTTCCCAGGAGTTCAGTGAGCTTGTCTCCACTGACACCTTGATTTCTAACTCCTGGCCTCTAGGACTGTAAGACAATCAAGTTCTTGTTGTTGTGAGTCCCTCCATGTGTGCTCCTTTGTTGTGACAGTCCTGGGAAGCTAACAGAACAAGCTGTCTGGATGGGAAATCCTGTTGAGCTGACTAGCAGGTTCCTACGACCGGCAACAATTTACCTGAACATATGATACTTCCATATCCTCATATCAAATACCAACACAATAACAGAACCACTCTCCTAGAGTGATTGCGGGAATCAAAAACTGATACATGGGAAATGGATACCAGGACCTAGCAAAAAATTCATACTAGTTTTTTTTTAGCCTTCCCTTTTTAATACTTCAATGCTTTGTTATGTTTTCAATAAGCTTACTAATGAAAACTCTACACATGTTGCTTATAGGAAATGTGGTTATTACAAATCCTCAGTGTATTTTGTGTTGACCTGCTCATTAATATTTTGTTCATTGACTAAAAGCAATGATAAACCAAGTGTGTCTTCATGGCTAGGCTCCAGCATTGGTTCTGCTCTTAAGAGGAGGCACTTATCGAAATTCATTTGGCCCATCAGGTGCTCAGCGTCTTCACCTCTAAATTAGAAGGCACACTTGAAAGTTACAGTGAAGAAAAAACAACACCTAAGAAGTCTGACTTTCATAGACATCATTTCTTGCTATCACTTATTTTAAAATTTATTTGAAAGTATTTTCCTCATAATGCTTTCTCATATTCCAGTTTAGAAATTAATATTTCAAACTTGCTAAGAGCAGCACTGAGAAGTTTACTAATGTTCTAGCTAGCTGGGTCTCAATTTCCTCATCTCTGTTTGGAGCAAATATATTTGGCTATCTCTGAGGGGGGCACCTGACAATGCTATGAATTTTCCTTTGTTTGGGGACCATACCCAAGAGTGCCCATTGTTTATTCCTGGTTCTGGGCTCAGGGATCACTCCTGGCAATGTTTAGAGACCATATGCAATGTCAAGAATTGAACTGGGGTCAGTCACATGAAAGACAAATACCTTAACCCCTGTTATACTGTTATAGCTCCCCTCTGGCCCTATGACTTTAATATTTTTAATGTTTTTGTGGGTTATGATTGTGAAAAGGATGGTTAGGTACTAGAAGCTAATAGATAGGGTCAGGAATGGTAACTAAACATCCTTCAAGGCACAGGATATACCCTGAAGACAAAAAAATTATCCAACACAAAATATCAAGATGGAGAAATCCAGCTCTTAAATACAGTGACTGTGCCAGGTGACGAAACCAGGTGAACTTTCCCATTTCTTCCAACTCCAAATTTTCCTAAGTAGTTGATTTCCATAATGCATTGTAAATGCCATGCTCTCAGGCTGTTCAATTAATTATTTTTATCACTCTCTATTTTTTAAGCTATGTTTTTTTCTTTCTGCCTGAATGTCAAGACAGTAATTACTTAAGATAATCTAAGTTCTCTTAGATTTTAGCCCAATTCTCACTGTTGCACCTTCTGGATTGCTTGATCCAAATGTTCCCATAAAAGCTTTGGGTTTGCTGTTTCAGTTAAGATTGAGGCTTCGTGCATGTGATAGAAACCCAAAATAACAGTGGCTTTAGCAAGATAAAAGAATATTTCAATTTTCCTTCACAATTTCATGCTTACTTCTCTTTCTCTCTCTCTCTCTCTCTCTCTCTCTCTCTCTCTCTCTCTCCTCAGCCCTGCTGAGAGGTGGCTTTGATGCAGGAGGCTGTTAGAACCAGGTGTTGTTTGGTGGCGTCAGGGAGTCAATGCCAGCCTCTTGTATTATTTAAACATCCTTAGCACTTCGCCCTCAAATGCATCACTCAAATGGGGTATCATTGCGCCTCCATTCCAGCTGGAGGCACAGGGAAAGGGAGAGATGTCTCTTCCTTAAGGGAAGAGTTCCACTCCAGTCGAGCCATTGGAACTTAGGGGGTCACACCTTACTCTGCTAGAACTTGAAAATATGTCTGTCTTCTAAAGGGCCATGTACTCACACAGATAAATATAAACAAAAGCTCTTAGGAAGAAAAAAGCAGACAATGTTGTTCCAGCTCCAGTTTCCAAAGCCACTCCTTATTACTCAAAATACTGAGATCGTGTTCCAGGAGAAGCACAGATTATCATGTGCCCAGTTCCTATGAAATGAATATAGAAAAGGGATAAGGCATGGGATGGTAAATCTGAAGAAAAAGTTGCCTCATTTTCTCACTTCGTATGGGCTAAACCAACTGGAGAATCAAAGAATATGGAAAACATCAAATTTTTCAGGACTCCATTTCATGCGGGAAAATCACTTCCATCCACCTCCAACAATGGACAGGTGCTAGGGAGGATTTGGAAGCTGTGTCTATGCATGCAATGGACTGACTAGTTTCCTCTCCAAATGCCCAAACTGCCCCTCCATACAGAATAGAAGTCTCTTCTGAAATATTGCCTTAAATGCGTCATAAATAATAAGAGATGTGGACAATAGCTCAAGAGTATGAGGATATCTGATACTCATGAGATACCCTCAAGAGTAAAAAGAAAGACAGAGCAGTGGAGTATTGCCAAGAGAATGATTTTAATGAAGGATCATGGAATCTAAATTCTGAGGTCTGAGGGACATGAGCGAGTGAGAGAAGGTGATAGAGTCTTGAAAGTATTGTTTACACACCCTGAATCAGAAAGTCTCAGGGACTTTACATCCTCTGACTTTCCAGCTGAGTTCATCAATTTCCTTCATGGTTCAAGCTATTTTCATTGGGTTTCTGTTGCACAGAATACTTTTAGCTAAAACACACCTCAGAGATAGGACTTCAAAGAAATACTCATTTTGATAGAGGCAGAACACTCCCCCAGTCATTAAAGTTCAAGCACTTCTACAAAGAGTCAGACTTCTTTACTCCAATATTGAGCTAGTAAATACATATTTCCAGACAAAATCCCAGAAAGTCTATCCTTTCCAGAAAATAAAAACTTGCAGTACTACCTTACCCATTTCAGGACCGATATGGGTTTAATAGATGCTCAACTCATATACCCATCCTTCCATAGGCTAACCTTAATATTTTCCCAAAAGTCATATACATATATATATGACTATATAAAAACTATATATATTTATAGCTTTTAATAAAATGATTAATGTGCCTTTCCTAATTAAAAAATCATTAAATTTTAAGATGAAATGATTTTCCTTGTCACTAGCATTAGTACGAGAACTCTGTCCACTGTAATCTTGGGTGGCCTTGGATCTTCCATCATTGCTTGCAAGGGAGCACTGATACATCTAAAGTGGTTGTAAATGCCTCCTTTTACTTTAGTGCCAAGAGCAGAATTCCATAGCCTTGGGCCTTTGCTCAAGAATGTCTTCTTTACAGAGAGAGCCAAGTCTAAGTTTGGTGCCTGAAGAAGAGTCAAATAAAACCAGACAATGCACTCAAGTTAGGGTCTAGGACTATTTGGACCTAGTTCCCACTTGAAAGTGGATTTGATGCTAAGTCTTCAGCTTGTTTGAATGGGATTATCAGAGTCAAAGAGAGAAGCTTTGGAATTGGGACAGATGCTAAATTTGGGGTCCACAAGCATGGAAGATTGAGTTGGCTGGTGGAAAAGCAGCAGAATACTCTTGCCAATTCAAAAATACTCAAAGGCAGCTCCAGAACCTCTGGGCTGGCATGAATGTCCCTAGCCAGCCCCTCCTGTTGGCCACTCCAGAGAAGAGAGTGCCACAATGGTTAATGTTCAGCTGTAAACCTGCAGCAGCCTGCTGGCCTGGCAAGGCAGGAGTCTATTTAAATATATTCTACTTCTAAACCTGCGTATTGTACTCTAGGGTGGTCAAGTGGCCACTACTCCAAGCTGGGGCCTGGGTTCTTCTCCAGAGTGTGCCCTCTTTGTCCAAATTATCACCGCATACACTCACTCCTCCCTTCCCCCCATGCTCCTCAGATTGGACTTCCTGTCTCCTTCCCTGTTAATTCTCCAGCCACCTGCTGGGGCTGAGGTTTCTGTTCCTTTCCTGTAATCACTGCCAGAACCATTTTTCTGCAGAGATAGAGTGAGGAGTCTGATTTGAAGAATACACAAATGTTATCGAGATTCAGTATATGGTCATTGCAGCCCAACAATGCCTGAGATTCTTACACATAATCATGACTTGCATGAAGGTTGACTAGACATCTAGAGCTACTTAAAGAGTTGCACATATATTGTGGCATTTTACTCTCTTAGGGAAAATTAAAGATGAGGCTCTAAATGTTTACATGAGCAGAGGTTGTTCCAGCTGAAGTCCATGCTAAGATGTATCTGATGGACTGAAAAAGGTCCCTTTTAGAATCTGCTCAATACACAGAGGAGAAGAATGTAGAGAGATGATGACAAAAGCATCTCAAGAATATATGCGCTGCATCTGGAAGAGGCTGAGCATGGGGAAAACTGGCATGAAATACACAAAATTAACAGTATGCCTGACAATGTCCTCACCAGACCTTTCTCTTTCTCTCCACTCATTCAAATAAACCATTAAGGAACATTTATGAGGGGTGCCAGAATCCTACCCTCATATCTCCTTCTCATAGTCCTGTAAAGACTCCCTCGGAGCTCTAGGAATAAATTAAAACTTCCCAAACTTCCTGCAGCCCCAGTGTGATTTCCTGTGGACTCAGCCACTCTCACCTTCTTGCATCCTGCAACTCATGTTCCACACCTCTCTTGGTGTCAGACCGTGAAATCCAAAAACCAGAAAGTAGTTTGGGACAACAGACAATCCACCTTATACAAAAGTCACAGAATACAATAAAAATGTAATATGCGAGTATGAAATGAATACCCTTTATATCCAAGACCAATATTAACTTAATATTATACTACTGTCTTCAGGATGCTTTACTGGGATTAATTACATGATGTCTGCAAAGCAGTTTGAGAACCTCCGGGAAAGGTGCTATATAAATACAAGGTATGATTATTTTTAGGAGCTTCTACTGCTGACATTCAGCATAGCATGAAAGAATGAAAAATTATCTCCATGTTCCCCGTCGTGGTAACAACTTCAGCTCAGGGTTTAGAAAACCCATTTATAGAAAGTGCTAAAATTAAAAAAAATACATTCCTACATGAACTCATCTATGGAGTTTGATCTATGGAAGAAGAGACCTTTCTAAGCACAAACTTTCCAACCATCTTACACATGATGATTCTCTAGACCAAAGCAGGAAATGCAGAAATTTAAAATCTTTTCACAGAAGTCCTCGGTGCCTGACTCTAGTCCACCTTCCCCACTGCTAGAGAGAGAGAGAGAGAGAGAGAGAGAGAGAGAGAGAGAGTTAATTTAGCCTGTTCCTAAAGTTCTCCAGTGAACAAGGTCCTAGTCCCAACCTCCTACTTCTATTTACTGTCACATTGTTGGGAAATTCTGCCCCATACCTGCCATCCACATCTTCAATATGAACCAGACTTCCTCAAATTTCTCCTCAATAAATCCCAGAGCATGACCCCAGTGGAGTGAATTTTCAATTCAGTTAAGATGTAATCTTCCAATTATAATTGTTCCTCTTTGTTTAAAATTGTCATGTTTTCAACTTTGCAGCCAAATTATACTGCTTCTAGAATCATTTGCCTCCAGTGGCAGTTCCCAGTGTTTATTCCTTCACTTGCAGGTCTCATGGGATAAAAGCCACATGAGCACAGAGAATCTTACATGTCTGGTTTACCATTAAATGCCTCTTAGATAAAACAATGCCGGGAACAGTGTACACACATCAGCACACAAACAAGTCCTCAATTATCCTCAAAGTTCTTGAATGCTGTGACATTAAGCAAAACCACAGCTAACAAAACCAATGTTATCCCGAGTTCATTGATATAAACTGCAGTTAATTTCCTATAGCATATAGTTCTAGTCAGTAAATCACTTGTGCCACTTGTCTTCCCATCGATCATCGACTTGCTTGAGCGGCACCAATAACATCTCCATACGTCCTATCACATGCTATTGTTGCACAAGGGTATCTGCTTGACCAGGAACATAAAGACCCTCAAACCATTCCATCAGGTCATGGGAATGAGGTCTATAATTGTTACTAGTATTTGGCATATCAAATACAGCATGGGTAGCTTGCCAGGCTCTGCCATGCAGGTGGGATACTCTTGTAGTCACCGCTAATCTTGTGCATTTATTGATGAACTGCGTGGCCACTTTGCGGCCACATAAGCCAGGCTTGTGATCAGCTCTTCTGCTGGGTAGAGCTCTGACGAGTGGGGAGTCCGAATGTGGAAAATAGTTGCCCCTCATGGTGTGGGAGTTCCTCTGGCTTCTTAAGAGGCTCTGCTGGGGTGGTGGGCCAGGACTAGAACCCACCTTCCCTCCCGGGCGCCTCATGATCAGCTGGGTACAGGGAATGAATTACCAGAATTTTTAAATGAAGACCTAAAACACACTAGTATTAAGCAGCCATTTGTAGTCATTCACCTGTCCACTCATTTTTCAACTTATTCCAGTTCAGGGCCCCAGGTGACCCGTTGATGCAGCAGCTCAGGATGTAAGATGAGACCTAGCTCTAGGTAGGATGCTCTTCCATAGCAGACACCCCCAGCCTGTGCACCCCAAACCCACCCTCATCCCCACACACTCGATCCAACACAAACAACTTTTCGCATACCAGCTAACCTAATGGCATTTTTGGGAGGAGGAAGAGGAAGCCAATGTACCCTAGGAAAAGCCATAAAGACACACATGGGGAAGTGTGCAACCCCCACACAGTGGCCTCAGTCTCTAGAATCAATTTTTTCATTAACATTGTAATGAAACAGCATTGAATGAAACGCAATTATTTATGGACCCGCTCCTAGCCATTCACCAACCTACTGTAGTTTATAAATAAATGCAACTGTTGTGATATTTCACAGAACTGTTCGGGTGTTTAGTGTATTCATGTGTGACATGGGAAGCTATGTGAGGTGTGATGCCTACCATCTCCCCGCCCCTAAACTTCTTAATAATCTAGACCCTGAGAACAGTATTCTTAAGGTCAGATGATGGGGTCACTTTCTCCAGTCCTTACTCTTCAATTGTTCTTAACTCCCACGATGAAACTACATGACTCTGAAATTATTAAAAACTGAAAAGTCTAACTGAAAATATGATTTCCATCTTCTGAAAACTCAGAAAATCTGGCAGAAACAAGGCCCTGTTGGCAAATGATGCAAATGACAGCTGAGAGGCAGAAATGGGCAGTAGCCTGCTCCTTAATGAGGACATTTGTTCTCCACTAGCTCCTAGCTCCATGAGTGCCACTCACACACAGGACCCATCCTGCAGATAGATGGAGAGCCCTCGAGGAGTTAAAACATCCAGATCAGATGGACTGAGCTGTCTACTTTTCAGTCCGCTATGGTACTATTTAGAACCACTCAATCCATTACTTGACTCTTACAACATCCCTTGATGATAGGCACACTTTTATAACAATCATGATCAGATCATAGATAATGATATGATATATATATATATAAACTGGAATCACACTAGCCCCTTATAGGCAAACGTCCCAGATCACCTGCAGTAAACTGTTTCATAGTTTCCAAGGTCAGCAAAATAGACTCAAAGTCAAATTAGCTCCCCCTTCTTTGCTTTCCAATGTGGTCATACCTATTCCTGTCCACGCCGTAGCCCCTGCAGCCGCTTTTGAAGTACCACTGTAGAGTGGAGCAGTTGGGTTGTGGTCCTCATGACCCACCATGCCTGCCACATTTCTATCTGGTTCTTTCCTAAAAGCATTTGTGGATTCTCAGTCTTTTGTTTTGTTCACTGGGATACTTGAAAATGGTTTTAAGATGCCTTATGCATCTCCTCCTTCTTGGTCAGGATACACTGACCGTTATTATGCCCATATTTTAGAAGCATGCTGTCCTCAAAAACTTTAAATTGGCAAACAGTGTGACCATGTTGTAATTCTATATATAAAAATAAGACTCAAAATGGACTCATAATTTACCCTAGGGAACCTCATCTAAATTGGGACACATAAAAATAGATAGTAACATAAATATAAATAGATAGATGTATATATATGCATATATACATATACATATTGCATGTATATATATATTAAATGAGTATATAAATTAGACTGAATACATCTAAATGAGCAGAAATAGATTGGCAGAGAAAACTCACACAGAGCTCATCCTACTAAACTTTAGGATGGGATACCTTTTGTGTGTGTTTGTATGTTTGTGTGGTTATACAAGTAAATCTATCTTGGTACAGATGTGTGATGACAAATACAAGGTACTAAGATTGCACAGACAACTCCTTATTTAATCCTCTTGTCTTAACAGAGTAGTTGCAGAACCAGCTATTGCTCTTTTGCCAGCTAAACCCTAACATGGCTTCAGTATCCTACTTAGCTTTACTCCAGACAGCCAAACTGCAGCAGCAACTGAAGAGTTTGGCACACTACATCAATACTTTGACATCTCTTGAGAAAACAGATTTAGTTATCAATAAAATGCAAGAGATGCAATTAGAACCTAAGTTATTTACACTATTCTTGTTTTGTTTTACACTGTTTTGGAGGTTGAGGCCATTCCCAGTTGTGCTCAGGAATGACGCTTTCAGTGCTCAGGGGACTATGTGGTAATGGGGGATCAAACTGGGGCATCCACATTGCGAGACAAATACCTTACCTCCTATTTAATCTTTCCCATCCAAATGTACACTATTTTATCATTTTCTAGGGTGTAGGCAAAATGAGAAGAGAAAACAAAAAGCTAATAAGTTCCTGAAACTTTACACATGCCGAACAATTATAAAGTGTTGAGACCAGAGTGATAGTACAGCAGGTAAGGTGCTTGCATTGCATGCAGTTAACTTGGGTTTGATCCCAGGCACCCCTCATGGTCTACTGAGCCCTGCCAGAAATGATCCCTGAGCACAGAGCACACAGCCTTGAACACTGATGGGTATGGCCCCCAAACAAAAATCTTATTCTAAAATATTATTTATATGCAGGTACTAACAAATGTAAAACTTTAAGAAATAATATAACAACTTGCAAAGAAAACTGAAATAAAAAGCTTAGCTCAACATTTCCTAGAGGTTAATTTTTTTAATACAAGGATGAGTGGAGTTTTTTTTTTAATACAAGGATGTATGGAATGGTTTTCTCAAATTCTTTGGAAATAAAGTGACCTATTACTGTGAGCTCATAGCTGGAATCGACTATATTGCAATACAGTGGATTAAAAACACAAGGATTTAATTTTCTGTGTAACTGGAAGTCTATATAAACAGTTTCGATGCTGATTCACAATGGGTTCAGAATCCCAGAACAAAGATCTCCAAATTTCTTGGTCTTTTTTCTCATGGTACCAAAATAGCTGCTGGATCTCCAGCTGATACATTCAAATTCCAAGAAAGTTCGGGGAAAAAAGAGAAAGCAAAAATTATATGCCTTCTCCATAGACCTTTTAAAGATACTTTCCTAAAATAGTTTTCCAATAACATCTACTTACTTTTGAATGGCCTCTCTATAGGGTTATTACTTTCTCTTTATTCACCTAAACTGAGCGCTTTGCTCTGTTTCACTCTTCTTTATTGAGAAAGAAGGGAAGGATGGCTATTCAACAGTAATGAGTGATCTCAAGCACTTGTATAAATTAGCTTAAAAATACAGTGATACTTCTCGTAGCAAATTGATCTTTCTTTCAAAGAACCTCACTTTAACAGAGGAAATAAGATAAATGTACACAACTTCAAATATGTAAGAATAGAAAGCAATTTATCATCTCAATAAACTACAAACTATTCAAAGGATCCAAAACTGTATTATATGCATGCATCAAAGTGTCACCAATGCCTATTATTACATAAAGGGGGAAAATCTGAGTGTGTGTGTGTGTATGTGTGTGCACGTGCATTTCTCTTAAGTCACACCAGACAGTGATCATAGGTTATCCCCAGATCAGTGCTTGAGAGATCAGGTGATACCAGGAATTGAACTCAGACCTTCTACATAGAAAAAAAAAAAAAATGAAACATGCATTCCAACCCCTTGGGCACTCTCCACAGCCTTAACTGATCATTTTTATTTCCTGCCTATTCCAAATGCCCTATAATGAATATGTGCCAAGGCAGAGAAAGAACGTGGTGAGAGGGAGGGTGAGAAGAGTTTATTTCCACATCTATTATTTCATTTCACTCAAAAACTGGTATTTAGAGATTATGAAGACTTAATTATCTATAATAAATATCCAAATAATGAATTCATATGAGCTCCATTTCTTTTATAAATTATTAAAAGTCTGAATGCCTAAATTGGGTGCTGGGCTCATTTGTGATGTTCCTTCAACGAGCCTGAGTATATGGACTCATTGGTGGGGCGGTTAAAAGCATTGACAATCTGGGGTATCTTGCATGCTTATTAGTTCTATTTGTTTTCTATTTTATCAAGAAATTAACTTGTGGAAATGATGACAAAAATTGATTACCAGCAAAATAAGTTGGGAATCTGGTACAATGTGTCACCAGAGCATCCTGATTTCAAGGCTCTGGGCATTAACATCTTCCAAGCTCCTCATGACATCTGTCCTGAATAGTCCTCTTTGTGTAAACTTTTTTACCTTGTCAAAATTATAAATTTTCATTCACTTACATAATGGCATGTTTCCTCCTGGGCCTACTAGCAATATATTGCTAGTATATATTATATACTATATATTACATATATACATATTTATATATATATTACATATTACTATATACAACTATATACTATTTATTATAAATACAGATCTATATTTCTATTTATAAATGTATGTATATATGTGTGTGTATGGCAGAGCCTAGCAAGCTATCCATGGTATATTCAATATGCCAAAAACAGTAACAATAATGGACATCATTCCCAACAAATGGATATGTTACTGGCACCCACTCGAGCAAATTGATGAACAGAAAGACAAGTTATACAGTGATATATATATATATGTATGTATGTATGTACATGTAATTTAAATGTGTACATGTGATGAAAAGCTCAATTTCTAGTTTTATCTCAAACACTAGAAATTGAGCTCCCGCTTGACCCAGCAATACCACTACTGGGAATTTAAATCCTGGAGGTTCAAAATCACACAACATAAACACCATCCATACTTCTATGTTCATAGCAGCACTGTTCACAATAGCCAGGATATGGAAATAACCTGAGTGCCCGAGAAGAGATAACTGGATAAAGATACTATGATGTATCCACACAACAGAATACTATGCAGCTGTTAGGAAAAACTAAGTTATGAAATTTGCCTATAAATTGGTGGATGTGGAGTGTATCGTGTTGAGTGAAACTGGTAAGAAGGAAAAGGACAGATGTAGATTGACTGCATTCATTTCTGTGATATAAAGATAGTATAAGACTAATCTCAAAGACCATGTAAAACAGGGACCAGGAGGATTTGTCAATGGTTATAATCTACCACAAGTGCCAGAGGTTAGGTAAAATAGAGAAGGGACCACTGTGTTAATAATTGTTGCAAATGGTAAAGTCAAACTAGAACTGAGTATTGAACATAGGCAAAGGGATATATGTGATAACCCCTAATTTCAAGCTGCAATGTGTAAGGAGGGAAGAAGAGAAAGAAGACAAAGAAGCTAAAGATGAAGAAGAGGAGGAGGAGGATGAGCAAGAGGAAGAAGAAGGAGGAGGAGGGAGGAGGAAAGAAATAGAAAGAGGAGGAGGAGGAGGAAGAAAAAGATGATGATGATGATGAAGAAAGAAGAAGGACTAGGAGGAAGGAGAGGAAGAGGAAGAAGAAGAACGAAGGAGGAGAAAGAAAAGAGGAAGAGGAGGAAGAAGAAGGAGGTGGAGGAGGAGAAGGAGGGGAGGAGGAGGAGGAGGAGAAAAGAAAGAGGAGGAGGAGGAGAAGGAGAAGGAGAAGGAGAAGGAGAAGAAGGAGAAGGAAAAGGAGGAGAAGAAAAATGAGCCTGACATAAAGGCAGCTTGGGGTTGCAAAATGTGCACTGGTGAAGGGATGAGTGCTGGAACACTAAATGACTGAAACCCAATCTTGAACAGTTTTGTAATTGTATATTTCATGGTGGTGTAACAAAATTGAGAAAAAAAATGGAGGCTATTTTTAAATGTGTTTTACAGAGGAATTCTCTTCTTTCTTACATTAGTCTAAGATGCTTGATAGGCCAGACATCCCCCAGAGTTAACAATCCCCCCCACCCCCACACACACACACACACACACACAGAGTCACAGACCCAGAGGACTGATAGAAGACTCAACTGGAAGGAGGGGTATTTTTCACTATTTGTTCTCTTAAAGAAGGTGGATTTACAGGGGACAAAGTGCAATTTTTTTTCAGAGAAGTGGAATGAGAACATTTTTTTTAGATTTATTAAAACACATAGAATAAAGTTTAATATAACACTTTTTAGTATATTGCATTATAAATAACATTTTCCATTTTAATTAATTTATTTTTTTAAGTATTTTATTATACCACCGTGAGATATACAAATAAAAAGATATACAATTAAAAAGTTCATGTTTGGGTTTTGGTCATACAGTGTTCCAGCACCCGTCCCTCCACCAGTGCCCATCTCCCACCACCAACATCCCTGGTTCCCTCCCCCTTCCCCAGCCCACCTCCATGGTAGGTTCTTTATTTCTTTCCCTTTCTCTCTCTTTCTCTTTTCCTTCCCTTCCAGACTATGGATTACAGAACATACATTAAAAGGTTGTCATGTGTATCCGTTTGCCTCTATTTAATGCTCAGTTCTAGGTTGGCATTAGTACCCTCGACAATTCTTAGCACCCTGTTCCATTTTCTGTCTTACCTAACCTCTGACTCCCACGTTTGTGATAATTTCCACCTTTGACAAGACCTCCTGATATATGTTTCACTTGACCTTGGATATTGGTATCATAATATGTACATATATATTTATGCCATGCAAATAAATGCAGTCATTCTGTATCTGTCTCTCTCCTTCTGGCTAATTTTGCTCCAACATAATCTTCTCCATGTCCATCCATTTATAGGCAAATTTTATAACTTCATTTTTTCCTAACAGCTGCGTAGTATTCCATTGTGTAGATGTACCAAAAGCTTCTTTTTTTTTATTCTTTATTATACCACCGTGAGACATACAATTACAAAGGTGCAATTGGTTCTTGGTAATACAGTATTCCAGCACCCATCCCTCCACCAGTACCCCATTTCCACCACCAATGTACCCCACCCCTCCCACTCACCCCCCAGGCTGCCTTAATAGCAGGTAGCCCTGCTTCCCTCTCTTTCTCTCTATCTCTGCATCTCTCTCCCTCTTCTTTTACACATTGTGGCTAGCCCTGCAGATATTCATTTATTTATTTATTTCACCTTTTCTCCTTTTTTTTTAATTGAAGGATGCTCATGTGTACCAAAGCTTCTTTATCCAGTCATCGATTTTCGGGCACTCTGGTTGATTCCGGATTCTGGCTATTGTGAATAATGCTGCTATGAACATAAAAGTAGGGATGGTGTTTCCGCTGCGTATTTTTGGTTTCCCAGAATAGATTCCCAGGAGTGGTATGGCTGTGTCAAATGGGAGTTCAATTTCTAGTCTTTGGAGAAAAGTCCATATTGTTTTCCAGAAAGGCTGTACCAGCCGGCATTCCCACCAACAATGGATGAGTGTCCCCTTTTCCCCACATCCACGCCAGCACTTGTTGTTCTTGCTCTTTTGGATATGTGCCAGTCTCTGTGGTGTAAAGTGGTATCCCATTGTTGTTTTGATTTGCATCTCTCTGATGATTAGTGATGATGAGCATTTTTTTCATATGATTTTTGGCCATTCGAATTTCTTCCTTGCTGAAGTTTCTGTTCATTTCTTCTCCCCATTTTTTGATGGGGTTGTTTGTTTTCTTCTTGTAAAGTTCTACCAGTGCCTGATATATCCTGGATATTAACCCCTTATCAGATGGGCATTGGGTGAATATTCTTTCCCATTCTGTGGACTGCTTTTGTATCTTAGTCACTGTTTCTTTTGAGGTGCAGAAGCTTTTTTAGTTTCATGTAGTCCCATATGTTTATCCCTTTCTTCTAGTTGCTTTGTTAGTGATGTTTCACCTTTGAAGATGCCTTTAACTTCAATGTCGTGGAGGGATTTTCCTATATTTTCTTCAATGTACTTTATGGATTCAAGTCTGATATTGAGATCGTTAATCCATTTTGATCTGATTTTTTGTGCATGGTGTTAGACACAGGTCCAAATTCATTTTTTACATGTCGCTGCCCAGTTTTCCCAACACCACTTGTTGAAGAGGCTTTCCTTACTCCATTTTAGACTCATTGCACCTTTATCAAAGATTAAATGATCATGTGTTTGAGGTTGGGTGTCAGGATACTCAATTCTATTCCATAGGTCCACAGGTCTGTTTTTATTCCAATACCATGCTGGTTTAATTACTACTGCCTTGTAGTACAGTTTGAAGTTGGGAAAGGTGATGCCTCCCATCTTCTTTTTCCCGAGGATTGCTTTAGCTATCCTTGGGGGTTTATTGTTCCATACAAATTTCAGGAGCGTTTTTCCATAACTCTTCATTTAAATTTTCAATACAAAGTTAGCTCAGGGGCTAAATAGTACAATGGGCAAAGCACTTGCCGAAGCATGAGGATGACTGGGATTCAACCCCCAGAATCCTGGCAGGTCTCCCAAGGCTCCTAGGAGTAATCCCTGTGTGCATAACGAGATTTGCTCCCCTGTCCTTATCAAAAGAAGGAAAGTCATAGTTGTACTTGATGATTCAAACAAAAAATTTATTAGAGATTATGCTAGAAAGAAAACTAAGGATATGAGAGTAAGTTTATATTTTCATCATTATCTGTGCAAAGGAAAGATATTGTTATGGGGGGCTTTTGGGAAAAATGACAAGGCAAAATACAGTAAAAGATATAAAATTATTCTTGCAGAAAGTTTTATGGAAATTTTTTACTGACCCTTTTCATATAACAATCAATAATAACTTTTATAAAGTTCTATCAAATGTATCATTTTCAAATTTCAATCTTTATGATAATATGGTGTCTCTCTCATAAACAACATAAAAATGCACTGCTCATAAAAAATAGCAATGGAAGGAAAAGGTACATACTACAACCAACAGAGCAATGATTCTGGTTTGCACTCTGAGTCTATTATCCAGCCAGGTATTGGCAAAATATGACCTATGGGTCTAATACAACCCACCACCTGTTTTTGTAAAGAAAGTTTTTTAAACAAATGCATATTCATTTACATATTTTCAATGACTATTTTCATGCATTTATTGTTATTACAGTGAACACTATGCTGTGGAAATGAATAGTTGTGACAGAGACTGTATGATCTGAAAAGCCTCAAATATTTTCTCTCTGAAATGTTTGCCTACCTCTGATCTAAGGAAAAGAACTCCAGGGATAAGATAGACTCCTTAAGGAAGGAGATCAGGGCCGGAGCTATAGCACAGCAGGTAGAGCATTTGCCTTGCATGCGGCCGACCTGGGTTCGACCCTCGGCATCCCATAAGGTTCCCAGAGCACCGCCAGGAGTAATTCCTGAGCAAAAAAGCCAGGAGTATCCCATGAGTGTTGCTGGTTGTCACCCAAAAAGAAAAAGCTAAAAAAAAATAGAAAAGAGATTGAAGTGGGGGGAAACTAGAAATTAGATTAACTTCAGTTTATGTATGGCAGATTGCCGTGTGACTCTCTAAAGACAGGAGAAGCACTTTCATATGATACGTTCTTGACCTCTCACCAGCGGCCATTCCAATGGAGCAGTGGTCAGGAAGGAGCTTCAAGAGAGATAGAAACTTGTCATTGGCAAGGAATAGGGGCAACTGGCTTGATTTAGAGACCATGCTTTGGAGCCGTCTTGAAAACCCCAGAGCTGTCCGGGGGGCTGGAACTCTCATCGGAGAAGCATGAGAGAGGGCTTTTCAGTGGGAAACCTCAAATTTGTTTTCAATCATTACACGCTTTGCACCAACATAGCTTTAATCTATAAAGCCAAGGAATGGCAGAACTGTTCAAGTCCCATTAGAGATCCTCGAATGTTTTCTTGGTGTTTCAATTATTACAATAAAAAACCATTTGTGGCAACCTCTGGGGATAACTTTGCAAAAATTTCTTTTGGGGAGGAGGAAGGTGAACTCTTATGTAATTCTGAAACTCCTAAATCCTATTATTGAAGTGATCAACTCTAAACTCTTGAGTTGAAAGCAACTCTAATCTCAATTTACTAGCAGGCCTCATCCCAGAACCCCAGAATGCTGGACGGTAGATGTCCTGGGGTCCAGGTGCTCAGCCTGGATGGTGGACATTCAACGGTTCTCATGCATGTCTTCCTCAACATCAAGAGCTTTACTCAACATCTTAACGATGTGCTGAAGTGATGTTGAGAGAAGGACAACAGAGTCTATTATTTTAAAGAACCCCAAGAATGTCCAGAGATGAATCAAAGAAGGTGCCTGGTCCATTTTGCTGGTCAAAGTATGCTTTTAAATGATGCTGGGAACATGCTGAGCCTGCCCTCAGATTTTATCACAGGCATTTTAACTGATTTTTTTTCACAGATTAGGGCCTTTTCTATGGTCTTGGTTAAATCGCTGAGTAGCACCTATAATTTCCTTATACATATCTGTGTCTTCAACTTCAGCTACATTTATGGTTTGGTCAATTCAGGTGTTTATCTTTGAAATGTGGGGCCAATGCTACACTGATAAGTAAAACCTTACTGCTATTTACAGCAGGACAAGTGAAATAGGCGGGACTCAGTTCCTGTATTAGACTCAGACTATAGCATCCTTCTTTGTAATCTAACGTGTCCTATTAAGATCTGTTCTCCTACAAATTCTGTGTTTTTATTCATCCTAGCAACTATCCAACAGATAAGGCATTATAAATCAATCCATGTGCCTAACAAGCATACTAGTTGCCTACAACTCATATTAATAGCAAAGCTAATTAATGATTTTAAGCTATTTGAGCATCAGCTTTTTTCATCAAGTGCATCCATAGTAATAGTTGATGACGAGGGCTGTGTGTACAAGAAGACATATACTTGAAAATGGCAGGCACCATCAATGCTTACAGCTTTTTGAATTATCTATTTTAGGAACTAAGCTGAAGATAATAAAAACGATGATTTCCCAGTAATCACTGACCAGAGAGACCAAGGACACAACTTTTACAAAATATACTGTGCTTTTATTTTTGCATTCGATCCTGGCACAGAATGGACATAAAGGAAAAGCCAACTGGAATCTGAATAGCATCTTGGATTCAGTCAATAGCACTGTACCATTCAGTGTTGGCTAGTTAGTTGCAACAGTAATAAAAATGTTTCATGCCTTAGTATGAAAACAGTGAAGGGTCTAGGACAAGATTCTAAAACATGTTTAGGTATAACAACTTCTCTAAAACTCTAAAATTTTACAATTTAAAAAGTTTATTCAAAAAAATATTGAGACACAAAATTCTTGAACCTCAAAAATATCTTAGCCTCATACAATAGCAATTAAATTACAAGTAGTCAATCTTAAGCATGCTATGACAAAGCTACGGAATTAGGAAGGCTGAACAGTGAGCCCCATCTGGAGATGGCAGCTATATGGAATTGAAGCCAAGTTGCAGCCACCGAGTGGGTAAGGAGGAAGGGAATTGCAGCAGAAGAGATATCTGCAAAGTGGTGAGATAGATTGCATCCCTTTAAGAACTCAAGAAGTTGACCGAGCTAAAGTGCATGGTGCTCGACCCTACCAATCTGGATCAGAATGATAAAACATGATAATAAAGGGTAATTTTAGAGAAAATATATATTGAAATATTACTGAATTATAGAAGATGTGAATATTTAAAACATGCGAGTACAACTTTTGGTATGTATGCAACCACAAAGCATCACCTTACCAGGTATTGAATTATTGTATGTATCTATTATCCTCTTTCCACCCCAAATTTTCTTTTTTAAATTTTTTTAAAATATTTTATTATATCACCATGATATATACAATTACAAAGATATACAATTACAAAGGAATTGGGTTTCGATCATACAGTGTTCCAGCACCCATCCCTCCACCAGTGCCCATTTCCCACCACCAATGTCCCCAATTCCTCCCCCCTCCCTAGTCTGCCTCTATGGCAGGTTCTTTATCTCTTTCCCTCCTCTCTCTCTCTCTCTTCCCTCTCATATATTTTTATTGCAATACATACATTTAGAGGTTATCATGTGTATCTTTTTGCCTATATTCAATGCTCAGTTCTAGGCTGGCATTAACATTTTTGACGATTATTAGCACACTGTTCCCTTCTCTGCCTTAACTAACCTTTGACTCCCACAGTTTATGGTAGATTCCATCTATTGACAAGACCTCCTGATCCATGTTTTACTTGATCTTGGATATTGTATCATAATATATATGTATATTATATACATATATGCATATTATATACATATATACTCTAATAAATAATTCATCCTTCCTGTCTCAGTGACAAAGCCTATCATCCTGTTGCTATATATTGGCTTGAGTTTTCTATAAATGGAGTAATACAGTGTAATGGGATGGATTGTTTCTCCAAACTTCATGTTAAAGTCCTATCTCAGAACACGACTATGATTGAAACTATGAAAACATGTCCTTTAAAGACACATTACATTAAAATAAGATTATTTGGTTGGTCCTAAAAAGTGAGATGACCGTCATTCTCATAAGAGGATATCTGAACACAGACATGAAGAGTCTGTGTGGGGACAGAGAGAAGACGGCTCCCTGTAAGCCAAAAAGAGAGAGAGAGTCCAGATGGGACCAACATAGCCAGCGCCTTGATCTCCAACCTTAGCTTTCAGACAATGTGAAGAAAATGAATTTCTATGATTTATCCTACACCCCTCAATAACACCTTATTATAGCAGCCTCAGCAATTGAATACAGAGGATTTTGTTGCCTGATGTTATGTCCCATTTCTTAATTTCAGTATAATCTGTTGTGGCATACATCCACAGATTATTATTTTTTGTCGTATTATATTATATTATTACACAAACTGTTTACTCATTCAATATTGCTGACTATCTGGATTGTTCTCCAGGTTTTATTATTATGAATTAACTTGCTGTAAACATTGTCATGTTTTTCAAGACATGTGCTTTTATTTCTTTTAGGTAATAGCTATGCTGTATTGTATGATAAATGTATATTTAACTTAATCTAGTTGGTAACTAATTGGCTCTTGATAAGGCAACTCTTTTTAATTTTAGTCCTTCTAATAGTTGCGAGGTGGTATCTCAGTGTAGTCCTAATTTCCATTTCACAATGACAGATAGAATTGACCATCTTTTCATGTGTTCGTTTGTCACCCTATATCTGCTGCAGTACTGTCTGTTAAAATATTTGTAAAGGGCTTTTTTTAGATTACAGTAAAGAGTTTGGATTTTGTTCTGTTTGCTGGAGGAAACCACTGACAGGCTTTGAGCAGTAGGATGAGATGGTAAAATCTCTAATGGAGAAAGATCGCCACATGGCAGCGGTTAACAGGAGGGTAGGGCAGTACAGAGGGGGCGGGAGAGAGAATGAGAGACGGGGAGGAGCGAGATGCTGATTCCAAAGATGTTTGTGTGTGAATTCAGCACTTGGGTGACTGATGGCCTCAGCAGTTGGTGCCGAGTGAGGAAGGGGCAGTGAGGAAATCCCCGAGGTTTGTGGTGTGGGTGGTTTGAAGTCTTCTGGGAGTGGGTCAGCTTCGGGGAATGAAGACTGGGACTTCATCATTTGAGCAACCAGATGCCAATGAATTCAAAGCAGGCACAGGTTAAATTGGTGTCTCAAGCACTGAGCTGGTCAAATAGTTAAGTAACATTTATTAACTGGACCTCCTCCTTGCTTGTCATCCTGATGAGTCATGCCTGCAGGCCAGACTGGAGAGGGGCCCTGTCCTCTGAGACAAGGACTTCCCAGAAGGAGTCTCCCTTAGCTGATATTAAAGTGATCTCCTTCCACACTAGACAGGGAGAGTCACATTGTAAAGTGTCAATGGAAAGGTGAAAAGGCAAGAGTGGCAGAGGGCCTCAGACTTTGTGCAAACTGCAGGGACAATGGACATCAAACTACCTCCGCCATTACCCACTGTTAGGGCGTGGGGGATGTTTAGAGAAAATGCTATAAACAAAAGAGAGTGACTCTGCGTTGGCTCTGCCCCTGGAGAAACAAAGGGTCCACCCTCCCATGGTTCTGAGTCACAGTACTGTGCTAAAATGGGGTGCTTCCATGGGCTGTGGCCAGCCCAGGTGGCAGGGGAGGAATGGGGTCATTTTTAACCCCATAGCAACGGGTTGCTTGGGTCTTCTCATCTGCCGGCACAATCTTTTGGTCTTTTGGCGGTTCATTCAGAGACACTGTGGTTCCTGGTACTGCTGCTTCTGCGGCTGGCATTCAGTCACCAGTGCCATCCTGTTCTTGGGGGGGGGTGATCTTTTTGTTGGAGAGCTCCCCAGTGTCTGTTGTTATGTTTGAGACTGACTCGTGTTCCAGACTGATGGGCCGGGAAGACAAGACTGCACCAAGTGGCACATGAACAGAATGCTCGCAACATTTTCCAGTCTTTGCTTCCCCTTTTGCAGAGCTTCCAGCAACTCCCTCCCCTTGCGTCTCCCCCCCCTTCATATTCTCATTTATCTGTGAGATCTCGGGAATTCATCCTTGCTGTACCAATTGTACTGGGTTGGGAGGTGATCCCAAGTCATTCTGATTGCAAAACCGCACCCTTTCCATCCACCTTCCCCGCTTCCCCACTCTTCCTTTCCTTCCATCCTTCCCATCTGGACCCCCGTCTCATCACCTAAAATCCGCATTCACACCTGAAAGATCCTGATCATTGGCAAAAGGACCCAGGGGATGCTTATTGACATTGACCGGAATTCTTCACTTCCAAACACGCATCCTTTTCTCAGAAGAGAAAGTAAAACATTTACTAGCTACATAACACGGATGAGGTGGGTGCCTCAGTTTCAGTAACTATGGCATCGCAATCCCTGCTCCCTAATTAAGCCAACAAATAATATTCTATTTGAGGGTCTAATTTCTTTCCTTTCTCATGTTGTCAAAAAAATGTCCACCAAGAGCTCCTTTTGAACCGAAAATTATTATGCTTTAGTCTCAAGCCAAACAAAAATTTATTTTGGAAAGTTTGAATCAAATTTTCTGAGTTACTCATGAAGGGAAAGATCATGAAAATGCAATCGGTCTGACTTTGATTTTTTTAAAGACTTCCTCAGCTTTCAGAATAATTCCCTCTATTCAAGAACACTTAAAATATAATCATGAACTTTTTATCCCCTTAGATTCCCATAACAATCTAGTCATAAGATGTACTTCAGGAGTGATATTTAAAATTTGGAGCTGGGGGTGGTGGCTTAATGGACTGGAAGAATGTTTTGCACACTGGAGCTCTGGGTTCAGTCCCCATCACAGTATGATTCTCAGAGTACCACAAGAAAGATCCTCTAAAGATTCCTGGGAGTGGTGGAAAATAATAATAATAATAATGATAATAATAATAACATGGAAATTATTATTATTAGTGAATGTTAAAGTATATTAATAAACTAGCTATGTACTAGTTGATCATAATACAAAATGACAATCTTAATTACGCATATTACTAGCTAGAGATAGAGAAAATACAAGTAGTAGGCATTTCATAGTAAGCTATTGCTATTGAGTGTCTTACATTCTGGAAATTTATAATTCTTCAACTAGAGCATGGAGCTACATAGGAGATGGTGCATGTTGTTATCTTCCCAGTTTCCTAGGGTAAAACGAGATTAACAAATCCTGTTTAAAAGTGGGCTAAAATAATGTTGTTCAAATGTCCCTTTGCTATGCATGTTTCCCACTTTAAGCTAGTCCATGGCATGATGGAAATGAGAAGAGACAAATTGTGAACGGAGCATGTGCTTTATAATCTAGCTGTATTTGTCATTTCACATTCCCTTAGGTTGTAGGAAGTAATTAAGTACTTTTGCTTAAAAGGCCACCTGAGGGCTAAACTGAGTCCAGAAGTAAATGGTGAATTAAGCCATCAAGTGGCATTATTAGATTGTTAGATTCTGTCAAAAGGAATTTAAAATATGAATCTCTGAAGGTGGCCTGCAATAAGAAAAATCTAGTGAAGAATATCCAGAGTGAATTTCCTAGCTCTGCACTGATATTACCATGCAATCTTTGTCATTTGAGCTTGGCTTTAAATAACTGTCTACCACACCAAGAAGAGATACTCAACTCAGGGGAGAAATCTCAGTTTAGGACTGGTTGCTCCTAGCTTCAAAGTTGCTTATCAGGCTCAAAGTCTCTCAGGAGGTAGTATCTCCCCTGGAGTGACTTCCACCCAGCATATTTTCTTCAGGTATATAAGTGACATTGTGACCACATGTAAAGTATCTCCTAGTCTGCAGTTTCCTCACTTGTAAATTGCAGCTGAAGAAAGATGAGAGATCCTCATAGTTTCTAGTCGAAATTTCAGTTTTTTACCAGAGAATTGGACCTTACGGCTTGTTTGCTGCTTTTTATCATTTCATTTTCATCAGCTTCTTGTCTTTTCATTCTCTTTTGTTTTTCAACGTTACTGTCATTTGATTGAGTCGTCCGTGAGTTAAAATAGTTTTTTATGATTATTAAAGAAAGTTGATTGTTTCTCTACTCTTAGAAGACTCATAAGCGATAGAACCAACCCCTGAATAATTATTCTGGATTATTATTTTGACTAAAGCCTGTAACTAAAATTGCTCTTGAATACACCTGAAAGCAAAATCTTGCTCAAAAGTTCTCTCCAAATTATGGGGCCCATCACACTAACACTTTCCTTTCACCTCTACGACTTATTGTCTGTCACTTTATACACAGCCTTACAATATTACTTCTTGTTAGTATATATGTCCCAGCTCCTCAACAAAGCATAAGTACCTTCAAGACTGTACTCAGTATGTTTCTTATTTGAAAGACTTTTTTAAGAGTCATATGGAAAAATCATTTTTACATCCCACAATGTCTTCACTAAAGTTTAAAACATATGTGGCAGTTTATCAACTTAATTCTTTCAGAACTAATATGTAGTGGGGCTTTCTGTGCTTTAAATGTTTTTTTAATTCTATAGTCTACAACCAATAAAACTTGAAGTCAAACAAATAGCTACTGAATCCATCCTCCACTGCATACTAATTTTCAGTAGACTTAAGTTCCCTATTTTCAGAAAGGGAAGTTGAGGTTAAATCAACATCTTTTAGATCCAATTCCTGGATCAAGCCAAACAAATGACACCAATAAACTAGGATATTTTGGAGCTACTGTCAATTACAGAAAAAAAAAATTCTACATCAATCCCAGAATTTTTCAGCTGGAGCAGACACCACCACCAAAGGATTCAAGCATAGCAGAAAATGGAGATTCATACCTCATAGAGCCCAAACTCCCATCATGCAGATGTAGGCTAGTTCTAGTGCATGTATGAATGTCCTATCATGGCCCTCATTTTGCATAAACTCATAATCATAATTTGGCAGAATTGGAAGACCTCCTTTACAACTAGTAGAGTTGTAAAATTTGTAGGCCAGTATGAGTGGCCAGATCACAATAAGAGGAACAGACCCATAATATGGCAATTTGAGAGGGGGTAGAAACTAGTCTGGAGAATATATATCCCACCTAAAGGAGGCAGCTGTTCTCAGTTGTCACCAGCTGACACCTTGAAGAAATACAAACCCAATGCTGCCAGAATTTGTTCATGAAAATCTGGATTTTTATATGAATTTTAATGATTGATAGCCATTAGCAGCTTCTTTGAACAGATAGAACAGGTAGACCAGATAACACAAACTTAGAGCCAGATGTATTTAAAGGACCAGTTTGCTGAATAAAATGTAAACTATTTGTTGCAACTAAATACAGACATGCTCCCAAATTCATAAAATAATTACTCATATATTTCTATAAATAATAAAAGACATTGTTGTTGTTTGTTTACCTCAATAAGTGTTATTTCCAGTTTTCTTCATATTGTATTTTTTGAGCATAACATGATTTTTTAAATTTTGATTTTTGAATTCCTCTGTTTTGGTTATATCTTCTTAGTTTGAAAGAGGTATTTTTTAAATTGTTTTAAAACAAAAGTTTTCTATGTTTAGCAGCAACAAACATTTTTATTCCCATTCCCCCTAGATTTAAGGAAAAAATTCCTCCTTATTTACTTCTTATCAATAACTATCATCACTGATGTCAGTAGATTGATAGTGGATGGGAGAGGAAAATTACATTAAATTTCTTTTGATGTTCAGTTACTTTTCATAAAAAGGGAAGCAATTATTCTAAAGAGTGGTTAAACTTGACTTTAAAAATGCAGAAAGAATTGATTGAACCTTGATTTTAAAAAATACAGAAAAAAAATTGTTGGTTCAACACCAGACATTTTGGAGAAGTGATACAACTTTCAAAAAACAAAGCTTTCACCAGGTGTATGACAGCATTTCACATACCCATTTGGGTTTAAATGAAATGAAACTGGGAAAAGAATGCATTTTGCATTTGCAATTCTGTTAGATAGCTACAACACATGAATGAGTTGGTCTGCTGGTACTTCCCCATATGTTCCTTTAGTCAACTCAACATTTTCTTCAAACCACTAAAAATTATCACTTTTCTACGAGGCTTAGCCTCTTATTCTTGAACCTAGTAGTTGGGCTTTTATTTTTTTTAAACTTTGAGATCTATAATTACTATTACTAGAGTAATTATAAACAACACTGGAAATCATTCATCAGGTACTCATGATCATCCAGTAATATTCATGAGCACCTGGGGACATATAACTCTTCCATCACAGTGCCCAAAATCTTAAATGCCATGCAAATTGTCACTTAGAAAAGGAAAAGACAACTTCCTTTCCAAGATCTTCTCTTCACTCTAAATTGATGATGTAATACCTGACTCATATCATCAGCCTATGAAGAAATATTAGTATATATTATTCTTGAGAATTGCTTTTTTTTTTCTAGTTCTTTGAGTCTTCATTTGAAAAGTCAGTTATTGATTTGATAGATTAGATGTTCACACCATTATATGAATATCATATTTTCAAGCCTCTCATCTTTATTCCTCACAAGTTTCTTAAGTGTTAACTTAAGGAATATGACTGCCCTAAGACATTCTATAAAAACCTATGAAACCACATAATTCCATCAGAACATCACTAATAAAGTTACATTATATAGTTCATCTTCAGACTCCATTGATCAAAGTCATGTCCAACAGCACATTAATGTATGGTTTTCCCAACTAGCAATTTCAACACCTTAAAGTCAGATGTGAATCTTGCTTCCTAAATCTAGTCAGTGGTCCAAGCTATTAATTCCACAATGTTTGATCAGTTTATCTCCTGCTCTCCTTCATGGGCATTTCTGCCACACTTGCCAATTAAAAGACCAACTTATGAGCAGAGGATTATTTATGGTGCCTGTACACACGTACCCAAAGCCAGAGTGCAACCTCAGGTCATCAGTAAGAAGTTGGTGGAATCATTCTCAAGGCATCTTCAGGCCCAGAATGGAGATGACCCAAAACCTCCTCTAGGCTCTTTGGGATAGCAGTCAGTCTTAAAGAATGTCTGGAGAGAAATCTTATTTCTTCAGAGACTTCTAGATGACCTCATTTTCTAAGAGAATCTACATGAACTTCATTGAACTCGTAGGTTAGGATGGGGGAAAAGGACAGCATGTCCTTTTTCAGATTTTAATTTTGCCATTTCAAAATCAGCCAAGGAAACTTGCACAGATGGAACCCAGAAGTTCCTAAAGCTCTCCAGTTGAAAGCTTAGTAAGAGAACAGTGGAAGGTTCCGGACCAGTTATTACATGATGGAGAAAGGCCATCTATTACAGGATGGGAAAAATTGTCCAACTATTGCCTCAGGGGGAAGGAATAGAGATAAGCAATAGGTCTGTAGCACCAGGGAGAGAGTCAGGAAAGGACTTTTGTCTGCCAAGAAGGCATAGAGTCCTCCCTCTTTCTGAGCTGAGACCTACTAACAACAGACCAAATCAACCACCAAATGCCGACCAAGAATTCATCGAGTGAGCAAGGAGACCATTCCAAAAAGACCCAAAGAACTGGAGGACTATGATATCTTTTCCCACCAAAACACAGTGAACAAAACACTTACCCAGTAGACTCTAATACCAAGCATCCTTATTTCATATCTCTACAGATGACACAGAGTGAATCAATCTTATCGCTCACACAACACTGGACGAAATGGGATGAAAACAGTTCCTCTGACTCTACAGCCCTCACTCATTGCAGTCTTTCTTTCCAAAAGCAAATCCCTGCCACATGGTAACTGCCAAGTTTGTACAGGAAATGAAGCATCGATACAAAAGCTGGTAACTAGAACAAGCCACCAATTTGAAGAAGACTTGTGAAGTAAAGATGTATAAAAATGATTGAGGATAACAAACACATTGAACTCTCTCTTCATGCCAGTTATTGTTCTTAGCTCTTTCCATGTGTTAAATTATTCACTTTTCTTACAATCCTATAAGTAAAACAATACTTTCCAATATAATTTTATGATAAAAAGTGTCTATTCTGTGTTCTCAAATATTTAAATCACTTTCACATGACTATTGATTTTCAGAAACATGGCAAATAAGAAAATAAATTGGTTCATTTCATTTCAATGACCGTAAATGTAAATAGTTGATGTGGCTAATGGCTATTGAATCAAATACCACAGAAGGCGCTCTTAATTTCGTTACACATGAGAAATTTTAAGGCACAGAATGGCTATGCAATTCTTCCAAGGTTGCAGAGCTGCTCACTTAAATCATGGTTTAAACCC
>JAJIBD010022393.1:0-83632 GCA_021461705.1 Cryptotis parvus
AAAACCCTTGAGTTCATTTGCCAACATTGCAAGGCGCGAGCCTCAAGCGACCAAATGCTAACATCCAAGCTTGCAAAGCAGTGCAGAGAAGCGATAAAGGAAGACCTCAAAGAGAGAAGAGCAGAAATACTGGAAGATGCAGCAGAAACCGGAAAAGCATTCGCAACGCCCACCTGTCCTTTGCCAACTATAAGACCAAGATGACTGCCCTCCAATGTCCTGATGGATCTATCACATCTTCCAGAAAGGCAATGGAGAAGATTATCCATGACTTCTACTCAGATCTCTTTGATAGCCACGTCCATCTGCCCACATACCAAATTCTGCAGGATGGATATGTCATTCCCAACGTTCTCCCTTCTGAAATCCAACATGCCATTTCGTCAGTAAAGAAGTGAACAGCAACATGCCCAGACAAAGTCAGACCCGAACACCTGAAGAATCTGCCTTCAGTACTCATCAATACACTGGCTCTGCTCTTCACAAGCTACCTGTCTGAATGCAAGGTGCCCTCCCAATGGAAAACCAGCAAGACAGTTCTACTGCCCCATTCACTCTCGATGGAACAAACATCTCTGAGTGCAGCAGTTATGTGTACCTAGGTCGAAAAGTCAACATGATGAACGACCTAAAACCTGAGTTGAGCAGGAGGAAGAGAGCGGCATGGAATGCCTTCAAAAGCATTGAAGAAATAGCTAAAAAAGACAAAGAACCTCCGGCTCCGGGCACATCTCTTCAACTCCACCGTTCTCCCTGCATTAACATATGCCTCAGGGACCTGGACCTAAGAAAGCAGGATGAGAATGCTATTCGGGTCTCTCAAAAAGGAATCGAAAGAGCTATGCTTGGAATATCATGCCTCACTCAAGTGGAAGAAGGAATCCAGAGCTCTGACCTCCGTCGCTGTTCCAGAGTCAGGGATGCTGTCTCGGTTTGCAAAGGCATTGAAAATCAGATGCACTGGGCATGTAATGTGATTTGGAGACGACAGCTGGACTAGAGCTGTTACCGACTGGATCCCACGGGATAACAAAAGATCACGTGGCCGCCCACCTACAAGATGGTCAGATTCTTCATAAAGACCCTGAACGAATGGTTTGAGGCTCTTTGTATTCCTGAAGCAAGTAGATGCCATTGGGCTACACTGGCACGTGATAGGGTCAAATGGAAATGTAACTGGCGCCTGCTCGAGGAAATTGATGAATACGGGATGTCAAGTGATCAAGTGATCAAGTGGCTGCATGCACAACAGGCACCTTATCCACTATACTATCACTCAATGTACTACCAGAGACTACATTATGAAATTACTAGTGGGTCTGGGTATGCTACAAGTAAAGCAAGCTCTTTTCTCATCACTGTAGTCTCTCCAACCCTTACTTTCCTTATATTGTATCTTATATATATGACATATGTATACATATATATACATATATATATATACATATATATACTTATATATATGTTTGTTTGTTTTTGATTTTTTGGGTCATATACAGCAATGCTTAGTGGTTACTCCTGACTCTGCACTCAGGAATTACTGGACAGTGCTCGGGGGACCATAAAGGATGCTGGGAATCGAACCCAGGTCGGCCACGTAAAGGCAAATGCCCTACCCACTGTGCTATCGCTCTGGCCCTTGTGTTTTATTTATATTTATATATATAAGACACAGAAGACATTGCTCCTTATAACTGCCTCACACTTGTGTCATCTAATAGGTGTGTAGCTGCTGTAACTGTGATAACATCTTCGCCATCATTAAACCATCAGATCTCACTGAAGTTTTGCTGTATGGGATTTCTCTCTTCACTACACATTAGTTATAATATACTGTAGTCTCATCACTCAACCACCATTAAACCAATGTCTTGATATTTGCTGACAATGACTGGATGATAATTGGGACTGAACTTGTGGACTTTCGGCATTGTAATCACATTGATGGATTTACTGAGTTGAAATTAGAGATGAGTTTTTTTTTAAAGAAGTCAGTTGGGAGCCAGAAATAGTACAGATGTTTAGGCACTTGCCTTGCATGTGGCTGACCCTGGTTTGCTTCCAACACCACATGGGATCCTCTGAGCACTTCCAGGAGTGAGCAAAGAGCCAGGGGTAGAAATTCCTGAGCATCTCTGGGAGTGGTTCAGAACCACCCCACCTGCAAATCCTTACTTGGTATTGACTGAGTTGCTAAGAGATATCTACGTTCTCGTGGTATTAGTGTGCAAAGTTTTGCTTTTAGGTTAGACGTAACCTCATACCCTGTCTGCTGTGCACATTGTCATTTGGGCCACCTCTTCCTCCTTTGGCTTCTGTAGCCTGATTATATTTTTATTATATGAGGAAATATTAAAAGTGTGCACATGACAAGGCTTCAATCTATTTATCTATCCAATGGGAACCAGAATATAGCAAAATGAATTCTCTTTTCACCCTTGAAAATCTAAATACTCTTTCTAAGCAATGCACATTAAGTTGGAAATAGCCTCCCCAATATAAACTCCGGGTCCTTCCTGAAAGTTGTTGTAACCTTTCCTAATAATCAAAAAGCTAACGCCAGGTGCATTCTGAACATGGCTGATGTACATATTGGGAATTTGTTGTTGTTGATTTTTGTGCCATCTCTGACAGTACTCAGGGTTTATTCCTGACTCTGCCCTCATGGATCAGTCATGGCAGGCTCGGGGTACTGTATGACATGGTGGAGGTTCAACTCAGTTTCAAATTCATAAATGGTTTGCTGTGTGCAAGGCAGGCATCCTACTCCCTGTGCTATCTCTCTGGCCTAGTTCTGGGAACTTTTGACTATAAAGTGTGGGCTTAATGACAAACTGAAGTTGGCTTCAGTTTGTAAGAGACAGTGTGAGCAGCTATGATGCATGGCTCTCACAGCTTTGAAAGTCATTGTCTTTGCCTCATAGTCTGTGACAGACAGGAAGTAATTTGAACAATTTCAAAGCCAAATTTCCTGCGATGTTCTTTCCTTGAGGGAATATAGTGCACTTCATTAGTGAAAACTTGTCTAAAGTGTTTGATTGGTAGACATACTATAAAATCTCACATACTCCATCAACCACATTTTCTCCAGGACACTTGAAAATTGAACTTGATATTATCAACCTGCTCTTACAGGGGGCTGTTTTGTCTTTCATTGGTGCTTTAGAACATTATAATCCAATTAGTGTCCCATAGAAGCAAGCAGCCATGTCATCACTGTATCACTGTCTTCCCGTTCATCATCGATTTGCTCAAGCAGGCACCAATAATATTTCCATATGTCCTGTCTCATGCTAGTAGAGCCCAAGGGCATCTGCTTGCTCCAGGAACATAAAGAGCCTCAAACCATTCCGTCAGGTCATGGGAATGAAGTCTATAATTGTTACTGGTATTTGGCATATCAAATACGACACAGGTAGCTTGCCAGGCTCTGCCATGCGGGTGGCATACTCTTGTAGTCACCTCTGATCTCCAGCATTTATTGATGAAACACGCGGCCCCGGACTGTGATAGGCTCTTCTGCTGGGTAGAGTTCTGACGAGAGGGAAGTCCAGATGTGGAAAATGGCAGCCTTCATGGAGTGGGGGGTCATCTGGCTTCTTGTGAGGCTCTGCTGGGGTGGCAGACCAGGGCTAGAACCAGTCATCCCTCCCAGGCGCCTCGTGAGCGACTAGGCACAGGGAGAGCTAGTAGCTGCTCTATATGCTCCCATATCAGGAGTAATTCCTGAGTGCAGAGTCAGGAGTAACTCCTCAGCATCACCGGGTGTGACCCCCTCCCCAAAAAGAAAGAAACAGAAAAAGAAATGGAAGGCACAGGAGATACTGACCAAGTGTATCACCACTCCAAGTCTGAGGTGAACTGTACCCTTGGGCACTACTCCGCTGCAGCAACACAGAAGAAAACATCTGCTTCCACAAGAAAATAGGGTTTTTTTTGGGTGGGAATGCTCCCCAAGTGCTCAGGAGCCATCCTGAGAGTAATCTGGGTGGCCTGAGAACTCAAAGGTCCCTAGGCTATTCTAAGCAGTCCTGGTGGGATGGAGTAGCACATAACGGCAGGGAGCAAGCAAGCTCGGGGGTCTCACTCACGCAAGGTATCACTCTAGCCCTTTGAGCTATTACCCCACCCCCAAAGCTAGACACTTCAGAGCTGTCCACACCCAGCGGTCATAGGGGTTACATCTGGCTCTGCAGTCCTGGCAGTGCTGGGGGACCATATTGGATGCCAGGGATCAAACCCGGGTCAGCTGCATGAAAGGCAAACACCCTTCCTGCTGTGCTATCACTTAAGGAAGTTCTTAAGGAAGCCCCCAAATTATTTTGTCATTGATTTAGCCATTCATTCATTCATTCATTCATTAATTCATTCAAGAACTATGTAATAAGTGCCTTCCAAAGCCACACACAGGCATTGAAGAGTACAAAGAAAGAAAAATGACATAGTAACAGGAGATTTGTTGGGTGCATTTTCAACACATTTACAGGGCTGGGGATGTGACTTAGAGGTATAGTACATGCTTTGCATGTTCAAGGTTCAGAGATTGAACCCTGAACACTTAGCTTTGCTTCATACACAGGCATATAGCAGTGCCGGGTGTGGTTCTGATGGCTTTCTGAGCACTGGTGAGTATATCTTGTAGCCTCTGCACCATCTTCCAACACTCAAAAAACATAAAAGCACTTTTTAGTGAAACACCATTCTATATATAAATGGAAGTGAGTAATGATACTATATTGGGAATGTACTATTTTTCAGAGGAAAAACAGGTGCAAATGTCCTGAGGCAGAAACCCATGGGGATGTTTGGAAAAATTACAGAGGACAGAAGACTGAAAAGAAAAGGAGAAGGGATCAGAAAACAAGGAAGGGGGCCATGCCTGACTAGGGACTGAAATAGAGTTTAATGGTGATGTTCATCGTGAAAGGAAACTGGTAGCAGATCTTAGGCAGGCAAAGGACTTGGGCTGACTTGAGTCTCTAGAGAATCCTTTTATAATGGGTCAGAAGGTTAAGGATGTCAGAGGAAGCATATACACAGGGATTTGTAGCCCTGGGATCAGATTTTTTATGTCAATAGTATATTGATAAAGTAGGAATAGCAGAAATTCAAGCAGGTTAAATGTTGCTGATTTATTGCTACAACTGAAATATCCTAAAATTATGTATTTCTATAATTCAGATTATGTAAGCACTAAAACAAAATATGCTATACTTTTAAAAAAATAAAACAGGTCCTCTAAGAAGAGGAAATCAAATAAAATTCCTTTTTACTGAATATTGGCCCCAAAACCTATTACTTATTCAGAGTATATAGGAAAGTGGGTGTTTGTGGGGGTGGGGAGGAAACTTACCAATGATATTCAGGGCTTAGTCCTGGCTCTGAACTCAGGGATCACTCTTGGTGGGCTCAGGGAACCATGAAGGGTGCTGCTATATTATTGCTCCAGCCCTGGAAGTGTTGGTTTTGAGGCAGAGAAGTTAGGTGTCATTGTGCAGATTTTCTAAGGCTTGTCTTTATAAGAGCTTTTCAGGAAAACAATTCATATAAAGGAAAGAAACTCAGGTACTTTCTGAAAACACAGAAATTATTAAATTATTTTTATAATGTTAAATGTTGTGAAAATGGAAACATCTTTTTATATTGTTGATGCCTGGGTTCTCTCGGGCCATTTTTATAGTGGGTACCTGACATCCCCTGTCTCATGGGGGTCCTCCTTTTAACTGCACAAAGAATATCCAATTTTATTAATTCTCACAAATTATCTAGAGACATGCTGCTTAAGCCTGAAGATGAGAAGATTGTAGCAGATGACTCCTCCAGTGCTTGTAGAAAAGACAGAAGTATTTTAATGTTGCAACTGGAAGTTCATAAACTAGATGCCCCAAGCCCTTTTGCATTAAAGGCTACACAAATACTGGTAATGGGACAATGGGCTATAGAGAGAAACTCTATTTGGTCAAACAGGACTCTAGAAGGTAGTACATCTCCTCATAGTAAACTAGAGCTAATTGCTCCTGATTTTCTCTGTTGTAGAATAAATGGAGGGTCTAAAGAGAAGTTGTTCAAGGTAGAAAGAAGTTGAATTTAGTTAAAAAGAAGAGATTGACTTCACTTCTACTAACTGCATGACTATGGTCAATCTAGTAGATATTCCAAGACAAATTATTCCCATTTATTTTCTTTTTTATTAAATATTTTATTATACCATGGTGAGATATACAATTACAATTTTGTTCATGTTTAGAGGTTCAGTCACATAGTTTTCCAGCACCCCACCCTCCACCAGTGCCCATTTCCCACCACCAGTGTCCCCAATTCCCTCCCCCTTCCCATAGCCTGCCTAAATGGCAGGTTATTTATCTCTTTTCTCTCCCTCTCTCTCTTTTCCTCTCTTACACATTGTGGGTTGCACTACATGCACTTAGAAGCCATCATGTGCATTTTTTGCCTGTATTTAACACTCAGTTCTAGGTTGGTATTAATCCTTCCGACATTTATTCACTCATGTTCCCTTCTCTGTCTTACCTAACCTCTGAGTCCCACATGTTGCGGTAATTTCTACTTTTGGTAAGACCTCCTGATCCACATTTCGCCTGACACTAGATTTTGGTGTCATAATATGTATGTATGTATATATATATATATATGTCATGCAAATAAATGCAGTCATTCTATATCTCTCTTTCCTTCTGACAAATTTCACTCAACATGATCTTTTCCATGTCCATCCATTTATAGGCAAATTTCATAACTTCATTTTTCCTAATAGCTGCATAGTATTCCATTGTGTAGATGTACCAAAATTTCTTTATCCAGTTATCAGTTCTCGGGCATACTGGTTGTTTCTATGTACTGGCTATTGTGAATAATGCTGCTATGAATATAAAAGTATTGTGAATAATGCTGCTATGAATATAAAAGTAATGCACTATTGTTTTCACCAGTTGCTTTTGTGGCTCAAAAGAGTTCATGGATTTCACTCACTTCCTTGGCATTTAGTCAGCAGGACTCCACTGCTTTTATATGCAATGGAATTGGAAAGACTTAATTATCTTCAAAGAGGAAGTGTTTGAGGCATCCCTGCTTTCCAGGTTTCCTCTGGGTTCCCATGGGACACCATGTAACCTCAGGAAACTCACAGGAGACAGTGAGAAGAGCTAAGGAGAACATTGTAATAAAGGGTTTGTTTTCCTTTTTCTTGTCTCAGTCTCTTGTTAAGCACTTGCTGAATCTCATGGAAGATTGGTGTCTTACACAGCATCTAATTCCATGAAACTTGGCCTGCAGGTCTCAGTGAAGATTTGTTTAAAATTAGTGAAGTTGTGGTGGTAAATTTATTGCTTTAACCTGTCATACTCTTGAGGGGCAAAGACTCTCGTTACAAGTTCTAGTTCTTGCCATCTCTTTAGTAGTGGATATAAGGAAGATTCACAGTCTCTGGCTTTAGATATGAGAGGCAGGGAATAGAACCAGATATTTTTATGATCTCCCTGAGATTAAAATGGCACCAGATAGAAAGAAAAAAATCGTATGAGAAGATTCAGCATTTCCTCTGCATTTTTTCAATCCACCTTGGCTTTAGAATCTGAGGAGAGAAATATCATCACTTAAACTAAATCTCACTGCTGAGTTAGTGGGCCGTGAGATCCCAGTTAGAGTCAATGCATCTTTCCTCTGGGGCAAGAATGCCCTCGATCAGTTCTACCGAGTTTCTAGTCTGCATGATTGTGGCAGAGGACTGTCTGACAGCCTCTGACAGCATCAGAAGAGCAGTCAATTCAAGGGTGAAGTCTCTAGCAGAACATAGCACTCAGCATTCCTGTTGGCTGTTTCCATCTGATTAGGAATAGCTTTGGAACATATTGTCTGTATACCTTTTTTACTTGTTTGCCAAGGCAGATTAGGAAGCTTCTAGTTAAACCACACAATGTAAAAAGCCATTTAGGTGTTTGGAGGTTAGGAAGAGCATCTTTTGATGTTCTTCTAGTACAGGAGGTAAAGCACTATCCTTGCGTGCAGCCATCCCTCATTTCTCAGGCACCCAATATGGTCCCCTGAGAACTTCCAGGAGTGATTCCTGAGCTGCCCTCATGTTGCGGGGGTTCCTCTGGCTTCTTGCAAGGCTCTATTGGGATGGCGGGCCAGGGCTAGAACCAGCCTTCCCTCCCAGATGACTCTTGATCAGTCGAGCACAGGGAGCCGGTAGTAGCTCTGCCCTGTGTGTCTGTGTCTTAAGACACTTAAGAAAATAATTTGAAAATCAAATGAGTAACATTCATATACATTGGCTGGGATAATTCGCCTGAAGGAAAACTCCTTTATAAATGTTTAAAATCTGATATTAGAATTCTGTCCTTAGAATAGTAATTAAAACACACTATCTCTTCTTGAGGAAGACTTGAGATAGACATTTAAATATGCTTATATAGCTGGTATACAGATTCATGCTTAGTATTGAACAAGATCTGACTTTACCAAGTTCTCAATATGTCCAATTTCATGGGTCCTTTTGTCATCAGACAACTGAGTGTATACCAGTCATTCATGTCACATGCCATCCATGATATTTGTAGTTTCAGTAAAACTAAAAACTGCAGACACAGTCAAGCCTTTGAATCAGAGGAATTGAAAATAGAACATGACAAATTAGGAGATTGAATGCACATTTCAATTTTATCAGAGCTCATAGAATTGCGTGCTAATGATACTATGCTAATCCCCCACATTTATCTTTAGCCATTTCACAACAAGGAGGAAATAAGCACAGCAGAAATTGCATGCTCCTGATGCAGGATACTATATGGAAAAACAGGAATGGCTTAAGTGAAAGCATCTATTTTTGATGAAGTATTTGGTAGTCTAATGAGTTCACAGGCACTTTTCACACAAATAGGAGAAGCTGAGCTTGAGAGCCAATTAGAGTATGTAGTTCAGCAAAGAATGCAGCGCATCTTCCAGTACAAAAGTAGAAAAAGACTTCATCTTGGAATCTTTCAACAGGTTTCATGTTGTACCAGGTATAACACACTCTGGGAAATGACAAATTTCAGATAAATTGAACTGAGTCATAAGAAGTATTCATACATCAATGGAAACTTGTGTTCTATATTTTAAGTATAATATATTTATATTCATTAGAAAATAGTATTGCCAAGTTTGAGGTTGTACATTAAGTTCCTAGAACTAGAATTTTAGAAATACTATTTATTTAATAAATTTAAGGCTGTTGTGCTTGAAATACACACACATGCACACACACTACAAACTTACAGTGATTTCTTCTCGTGCAGTGTGTCTAGTTCCTTCTCTATTTCATGAATATTCATGGCACATATAATTCTTCCAGGTAGACCCTACAGCAAATTTTTTGAAGACGTTTATTTATTTATCCATTTATTTATTTAATTTTAGACCAAATACCTGGATGAGTTAAGCAAATATCACATAAATCCCTAGGACAAAAAAATTACAAACATGATTGCTTATTCTTTTTTTTTTTTAAATCATTGCTTAAGCAACTAATTGGAGGTTTTGTATCGTCTCAGGTTTTTCTGAATTGATTCTAAGAGTCAATATTGGTAGATAATCCATCTTCACTTGATTGTTCATTAGGAAAACTGTCAGGTATCCATTTTGTGTTTGCTCTGCTGGCCTGGAAGCTGTCCAAATGATTTACATGTGCGATTGTAATCTCTCAAGGGTCTATTTGAGGGACGATAAATTCCTGACACGTGGTCTTACCTTCCTCATTGCCAGTGTCACTGCTCCATTGACGAATGCTTTCCTATTGAACTCCAGACATGACCTCAGAAAATTCCTTAACAACACTAAATTCTCCTGCTGTCAGTTCACTAACATATTATGTAAGATGAAATGCATTTGTCCTCTTTGACAAAGCAAGAATATTTTAGTGAAGAAATCTTGAATATTTAGTTATTATGACCCACAGCTCCTCTGCAACCCTGGAAGAGATCCAGACCCACAGCTGCGCTGCTCAGCTGGCCCCACCTGGAAGCAACCCATGGAGCTGACCTCCCGGTAAGGGACTCGGCAAACCCCTGGCCGAGTCCAACATCGCTCCAAGGTTCGCTCACATGTGTGGGGAGGGACCACGCTGGCTGGACTTGGAACGGAGATTTGGGCTCCGCCCTTTCCTCCACCTATATGCCAGCTACCCTGGAAGAGAGACCCACCCATGCCAGACCCATAACTCCATTGGCGATATTCTTAGATAATAGTGATTTTAGGATAAGGTCCTTCCCAGGGTCTTTTACATTTATACACTGTATACAGTTCTAGACAGGTTCTAACTGATACCCATCATCCCAGTAAGCGTAGCAAGAAGCCAGAGCAACCCACACATCATGTGGTCAGTCATTCTCAACATCCAGACTCCATAGTTCCTCAGAGCTCCATCCAAGAGAAAACCTGATCTTTTCCCTTTAAGTTTCATCAGTAAATGCTCTAGATGAGAGCATTCTACTGAGAGTATACCACCTACAAGGCAGAGCCTGGCAAGCTACCCATGTTTTATTTGTTATGCCAAAAACTAGTAACAATTATGAACCTCAATTCCATGACCTGAAGAATGGCTTGAGGCTCTTCCTGTCCCTGGAGCAAGCAGATGCCCTTGGGCTACTTGCTTGTGACAGGACATTTGAAGATATTACTGGTGCCTGCTCTAGCAAATCGATGAACAACGGAAAGACAGTGAGACAGTGACAGTGATGACATAATTGAACAGATAGCAGTCTCTAGTTACCTACTTCTGTTATGTGACCAAGTCCTATCTGGCAAATCACTCTTCATAGGCTGCATTATTATCAATGCTTGAATGCTTCATTTTTCAATTTTATGAATGACCTTTCATGATTTCAATGTAGTGGCTTGGTATGAGATGTCATAATAATCAGAATGAATAAAAAATATTTGTGAACAGATACTAATTTGTTGACATTTTAGGGACTTTTGAAAAGTAACTTAAATTCTAATGGTAAAATAACTAGACTCCCCCACACACACACCAAGTTGAGGGGTAATAAGTCCTGATAATTTGCTTCAAAATATTCTCTAGGATGCCTAGGATTCTGGAAGGCTTTCTTCAAGGCCTTTGAAAAATTAATGTATGCCAGAATGACAAATTCACTTTCATGCCCACTTTCTATTCAAACTGTTGGAATGCTTAGGCAGTCATTGAGTTAGGTGAAAGGCCATCCCTTTCTTAACCATACCACCAATGTTTAGTGAATATCACAACAATATTTACGTTGCCAAATGCAAAGAATACTTCTCTAAACTCATAAATCACTGCACATTGGAAGCGTTTTCCTGTCTTTGATATTCTAATACCACACTCTCCAGTTCCTCCAACTATTGCTCCTGAAACAAAAGTTCACTGCTTTCTAAGACATGCCGAAACACGAAGACATTTTGTTTGTTTTGGGGTCATACTTGGCAGTACTCAGGCCTTAATTCTGACTGTGTTCAGAGACTACTCCTGGCTGGGCTGGAGTGATATGAAAATCATTCATAAAAATACTCCTGGCAGTGCTGCTAGAGATCAAACCAGGCTGGCTGTGTTCACGGAAAGTACCATATTCACTACACATCACTCTGGCCACTCATGGGGAAATTTTTTTCCGACATAGTGGTCAGAAAACTTGGTGCCATTCCCTCGGTTATCCTCTGTTTCCTGCTATTCTCTGGAAAATTCAGTGCTTTCTCACCTGTGACTAAGTTTTTTTTTAGATGGAGATTTAAAAAATTTTATTATACCACCCTGAGAAATACAATTAAAAAAACTGTTCATGAATAGGTTGCAGTCATACTGTGTATTATTATATTCATGCTGTGTTCCAGCATCCTTCACTCCACCAGTGCACATTTCCCATCACCAGTGTCCCTGATTTCCTCCATCTTCCCCCAGCCTGCCTCTATGTTGGGCACTTTGCTTAGATGGATTTTTTTTTATATAAAACTGAATAGACTAGGCATAGAGTTCTTACTGCTTTAACAACATGTATGTTTTACTATTACAGATTTTAATAATTATCTATGACCTATGGTCTGTGGCCCATAGCAAGCAGATAACATATAACTTATCTAAAGAATGAAGCACTTGTTTTCATCTGTTGACATCTTTAGTATGACTAATACTTTGTGGCAATAACTGCATAGGCACAGGAAAATAGGGTATCTGATTGAAAATTGTTATGAAACCTTGGAAATTTTAGGTGACAAAGTTTTGCTCCACAAAACTTGGTATCTTTGTAAACATATAATGTTTAATATTTCATAAGTGTTTATATCTCTTTTCCTGGTGTACATGAGATCCCCAAGAGAAGGCTATCTAACTTATCCATCATTTATGCTGTACCCACTAGAGCTTCCACTCTGTTACTTGGAAGAATGTCTAAAGTAGCTGGTGCTCACTGTATATTGAATTATTTGTAACTAAAAAGTACAAGTGTCATGGGTATGAAGACTTTTCCTACGCATCTGCCATGTCCTTTAAAAGTAACACTTGACCTTCACAACTAAAGGGTCACAATTCTAAGCAAGTGAATATTTGTTTTTTAAATGCAGTGATAGAATTAGAGAGGTTGTTATTACAGTGCTTGTTATAAAGGGAAAATGTTTCTAAGGCTCCAGAATGGAATGGTAATGCATGCCAGAACCACTACATTAAACATGCTGTAGAGTTATGCTAATTTTTAGCTTCAAAATGATTTGGTTTTCATGAATACATAGCCCACTGGATATTCAGATTTGATTGGATATGCCTTGTGGCCTTCATTCTTCTTTAGAACTGTCGGAGTTCTCAGGCTCTGAGACACTGTGTCTCCCAGGACTTAAGAGACACTGTAGACACATATTGGTCTCTAGTTATTATTTGCTGTGGTATCCTTGAGAAAGAAATGAAGTTCAAATAAAAACACCAAACTGAGCTTTAAGATTAAGATTTTGTGAGCAGGAGAGTTTGATCTGAAGTATGGGTGAGTCTGGTAAAGAAAGTTACATGCCTTTACTCTGATGATATCAAATTATGCCATAAGAGAAGTATTTTGGAAATTCTTTTTTGTTTGTTTTTTGTTTGGGGGCCACATCTGACAATACTCAGGGGTTACTCCTGGCTCTGCACTCAGGAATAACTCCTGTTAATATGCAGGGAACCATAAGGGATGCCAGGGAACGAATCCAGATTGGCTGCATGTAAGACAAGCACTTTACCCTTTGTACTATCTCTCTGCTCCCTGGAAGTTATTTTTTTTCTGATAAAAATAAATGGATATTTATTTTTCAGGGTTTCTATAACAGTAATAATTAGGAGAAAATCAGAATTTTTTAAAAGGGCCCAGGACAATGATTCCCAACAGATTCAAAATAATACTGAAGAGTATCTTTCGGAGCAGAGAGATAGTACAGGGTTTAAGATGGCATTGCTCAGTGCCAGCCTGTTTGATCCCTGATACTATATATGGTCTTCAGACCATAAACCAGCAGGTGTGGCCAGAAGGAAGAAAGGAAAGCTAGATTATAGTAATTAAAGGGAAGGCTCTGGAGGAATGTAATTCTGTGTTCAAAATATGACTCAGTGAATTTTGGCCATATCATCTCGGGAAAGTGCTTAACATTCTCAAAATTCCATTTCTTTGTCAGATATCTTCATTCCCAGCTTCTCATAAGACCCAAAAAGTGAATGCTTGTCTAATCCTGGTTCAGTGCTGGTTACGTTACTGTGTGCAGTAATTTGCAGTTCGCCTGTAAATTTATGCAAGGTAAATGGTACTGAAGAAAAAATCATCTATTTATCTAATGGTTTGCTTTTACCTCATGAAAGTACCTCACTGTAATTCCTAGCTGAGGTTCTCTCGGTCCTATTTTCCGAAAAAATCTCTAACAAGCTAGTGAACCACCATTGTATTTTCTTGATGGCCAGCTAACCTTCCTGTATTCCTTACCCTTATTTCTATGTGCCTGAAATAATAAATGCTGTCTTGTGGTGAATACATTTCTTTTGCTCTGAAGATTTTGCTTCCGCTTCAGAGCCACCTTCCCACCTGATTCTCAGTCATATCTGTGCCGGAGACAGAACTCCTGCACTCCCTGATCTTTCGCAGTTTCTTGGGGAGACTCAGAGTCCCAGGCAGGCATCACCTGTTGGGGCACTGAGGTCTTCAGTGCTCACATAGTTCCCTGCTGCTCATGCCTACTCCCTGACGCCTGCAACTGGCCAGTTATATATATCCTCACGCCAATAACTGACCTGCATTCTGCCCTCATACCCACAACTGACCACTGTTATACCTTCACACCCATAACTGACCAGTGTTATGCCTGGCGTGACATCCATGATTGCCCAGAACTCTGCCCTCACACTGTAACTGAAAACATTCTGCTTTCCCTCTGTGGTTCAGCTAAGAGTAACAGTCAGTGTCTGCAGATATCTTGTATTTTGACCCTGCTTTGAACCATGGTGAGATCTAACCTAGCACCTAGTTTGTAGTTCCTCTCTGACTCCTCCATTTGTTCCTGGGGATTGCAGATTGCACATGGGGTTGTGAGTCAAATTTTCAGACGTTCCTTATTGTTGTGGATTCAGTAACCTTGGATCAGGCATGCCGATTCTAATGCCCCTGGAGGGGCAACATATCTCAGGCAGGATTTTAATTATTGTCACAAGTCTGCTTTCAGCCAGGGCATCTCCATGAAAACTGTCTGCCCTTTAGGTTCTCCTAGTATCTTCAGCAAGCGATTCCTGGAGAGTTTACTTAAGGTTCGCATTCATGCACTGACTGCAGATATGCAACCTGGCAGTTTTAGAGAGCAGCAAGTGAACACATCTGTTCCACAGTCTTGTAACTGTCACCTCAGAAAGATCAGAAATGTGGACACCTAACTGTGGGTTACAGAAGATAGGGATATATTCCAGAGAAGGCATAATGGAAGCAGCTTAGCAGTTGATAAGGGGACAGAGTCTAGAGAAGAGGGAAAGGCTGGGTTTGAGAAAGAGAAGAGAGATGGAGAGGAAAAGGGAGAAGCATTCTTAAAGCAAAGGAGAAAAAAAAGTGACAAGAATGGTAAATGGGCACTGGTGGAGGGCGGGTGCTGGAACACTATGTGACTGAAACCTCTAAACATGAACATCGTTGTAATTATATATCTCACGGTGGTATAATAAAATATTTTTTTTAAAAAGAATTGAATTCTTTAAATATTTCCTTAAAGGTTCAGCAACTAAAAGTCTTTTTTTTTGCTTTTTTTTGGGGTCACACCTGGCGATGCTCAGGGGTTTCTCCTGGCTCTGCACTCAGGAATTACTCCTGGCAGTGCTCGGGGGACCATATGGGATGCCGAAAATCGAACCCGGCCGGCAGGCCGGCCGCGTGCAAGGCAAATGCCCTATCCACTGGTCTATCGCTCTGGTCCCTAAAAAGTATTTTTTGAGTGTGTATGTTTAAGAACTTTTGGCCTTGAATATCAACTCTCAGATTAAAAGTATATTTAACATTCTAATGTAATGAGAGAAGAGAGGTACAGTGTAAAGGAAAGGTATGTGCGTCTGTAGGAGTTAGTAAGTTTAATTTGAGCTTCATGTTTATGCATGTTGTTATTTCTAGTTTTCCGGAAAGCATATGCAATGCAATGCAACCCCATACAGGGCTTTTGCAGACTGCGGTTTTTTCCTATTTGCATCTCCTCCCTGCCACCTTACTTTATAATTGTATTTACACAAAGTGGGTTTTAATTTCTATTGAGAACAACACAGTTCTGCCTCGGCTATATTTTGTAAAATCTAACATAGAGAGGAGGAGGCAGGATGCTGTGCTAACCTTGAAAGCCTATCAGCGTGCTCCCTCCCTCCCCCGTGGCCAGCTGCCTGCCTACTGCGAAAGGAACCCAGCACAACAGGACTGGGGTAGAAACACTGCAGCGCTCCTTTTCAGAGTGCGGCATTGGGAAGAGAAGCAAAAGTGCCAAGATTATTGTGCACAAAGACAAAATTGTACATTTCACACATTTTTCTATATTAAGTGTTTGGTTCAAGTCAAATTGTTTTCAATGTTTGCTTTTTTTTTCAAGTCAGATTTTTTGAGAACAAAGGAAATGAAGCATAGCATCATGTCCGGCTCTGTACCCCTGGATACTTTCTGTACCATCCACACTCTCATTTAATCCTCACGATCAATTTGAAGGAGTGCACATGAGGAGAATTGAGACTTAGAGAGGTGAAGTAACTTATCCCAAACTCAGAAGGTACTTTAAATCCGTTTAGGTCTGAATTTCTAAATATACATTTTCACCTCCTTTCTGGCTTAAAAAGGACCTCAAAATACGGGCAGAGTATCAGAAATGGCAGGTCTAGAAATCACTGTTGCTTTTCAACACATGAATTAATCAAAGTGAGAGAGAAAAAAATGGAACTTGATGAAAACATTTTTAATTCACTATTTCCTAGGAGTTTTAGAAAAGGGACAGGCTTAAACACCAGCATTTCTTATTTTTAATGTTAATTTTAAATTATTTGCCTAAAATTAAAGTTTTGGAAAATATAGACATTCTTGTAGAAGATAATACAATTTTTAATATTCCCACCGTTTTCTTTGGAGTTTTTGCTAGCTACTATAATTAAGTTACCCCCCACAGTCAGTGAATTACAGAATACAAAGCTAATTTGCCTATCATCTAATCATTCTGAGGATAGCATTTCGGTAGGGGATTAGCTCTGTCATGTCCAATGTGTTTCCAAGTTTATTCAATCAAAATCCCTACTGGACATCAGGAAAATAATCCTGCACATTCTTTATGTCAGAATTTACGGAACAGAGGTCAGAGATAGCACAGGGATTAAGGTGTTTGCTTTGCATGTTGCTGATTCTGGTGTTATCCCAGCACCACCTATGGTTCCTTGAGAACCAAAAGAGTCATCGCTGAGCAAAGAGCTTGGAGCAAGCTTTAAGCATTTCCAGGTAGGGCTCAGAACCAGGAGGAAAAAAGGGAAAACTATATAGAAAAACACCACTTCTACTCATTCTAATTTCAGGAACTGTGGCACATAGCTCTTCCTAGAAATAGAAAAATGCATACCTGGATCATCCTTTTCCTCTTCTGCTTAGGAGGAAAAGGAGAATAGATTTCAGAGGAAAATTAGCTCCACCCAAAATAGCTTTTTATTGTGTTCTATCTTTTATCTCTGCAAGGATGTCAGTATGAATGCCTATGCCCAGATGATTTGAAAATAAAATTAGGAGTATAGCTACTTTTTGTAGCATTTTTAATAAACAAATTCTTTGGCAATGTTGCTTCAGGTCATTATATATTCTGCTATAGTATCACTGAAAGATGGCAGAGACATCCCATTGTCTGAATGTGCTGTACTTTATTCATTCACTCTCCTGTAGTTATTTCTACAGGAGATAATAGAGATATTGCACTAATATAAAAGTGAGATGGGTGACTTAAAGTAAAACCTTCGTCCTATATATCTCAGGATAATTCTCAATAATTAATAAACAAGGAATTGCTAATGTATTTTATAGAAAGTTTTGCTTCACTGTCGTGTAAGCTATATAAGAGAATAAAGACATCTGGGTCTTGATGATACCAGAATGACCTACTCTTGATCTCCTTCATCTGTTTAGCTCTATCATTCTTAAGAGTCTCAAACTAGGGGTCTGACTGTGACATTTTGTATTACTCCAATGCCTTTACTTCTTTCTCTGCCACTCATTGAAAGAATGTGCTTTGCCCCCTTTGAATTTGGGTTTGACCATGTCAGTTTTACAAGTCAGAACTTGAAATGATCTCACTAATTGTGGGAATCCTCTTGTTTATCTTCTGTTGCCAGGAATAAAGTTTCCCTTGGACATCCTTTAGTGCAAGGAAAATAGCACATGTAAGCAGAAATGGGGCCAGAACTCAACGGTTTGCTTTCTTTGTAGGAGGGAGACTAGCATTGCCTGAAGTGACCACTGGGCAAGTAGGGAGTAGCTTCCAGCACCACTAGGAATGACCAAAAAAATGATAAAATTAAATAAAAGTAAATAAAAGTAAAAAAGAAATAGAAATGGGCCCAGTGGGCAGCTCGAAATACCTAGTTCAACACAGCTTATATCAGCCCACATGAATGAAGCCAACACCCTGTGTGTGTTTTATTCCACCAAAACTTAATGGTTATTTATTATGCAGTAGTAGTGGCAAATATTGTTGACTGACAATACCTGTGACTAAAGAAAACCTCCCATTAATGGATCATATGCAGCGCCTGGGGTGGGTGTGCTCTATCTATGGCTCTTTAGATCATTCTTTTCATCTCTGTGGTTAACTATCCCTAGTTTCAGGTACCAGCAGGTGTATGAGTTAAAGTTATCATTCTTGTGCCATTTCAGGCGTATATGATTTTTTTCCCATTTTCCTTTATTCTAGACCTTTGTCCTGGTACAGTATGAGAGGCTAATAGAGTGTGGAACAAAAATTAGGCTTCTAAAATGTCAAATTACAATGAGCAAAGGAAAAGCACTCAATAACAGACCCAGTCTCAGACATCTGTGGGATGCTCCCTTTCACCCTTTGTCTTGTAAATGCACAGCAGCGACATAAACCCCCAAACTTTTTTTACACGTAGCTGCCCAGTTTTCCCAGCACCATTTGTTGAAGAGGCTTTCTTTGCTCCACTTAATATTTTTTGTTCCTTTATAGAAGATTAAGTGGTTGTATATTTGAGAGTGTGTTTCAGGATATTCAGTTCTATTCCATAGGTCTACGGGTCTGTCTCTATACCAATACCACACTGTCTTAATTACAACTGCTCTGTAGTAGAGCTTGAGGTTGGGGAAAGTGATACCCGAACTTAGACCTCCTTTTAACGTCATGCACAAAAGTCAGATCAAAATGGATTATAGATCTCAACATCAGACATGAATCTATAAGGTACATCGAAGACAACATAGGAGAAACGCTCTACGACATCGAAACTAAAAGTATCTTTCAAGACGACACACCACTGACCAAGAAAATGGAAGCAAAGATAAACAAATGGGATTATATAAAATTGAAAAGCTTCTGCACCTCAAAAGAAACGGTGACCAAGATACAAAGACAATCTACAGAGTAGGAAAGGATATTCACCCAATACCCATCTGACAAGGGGGTTAATATCCAGGATATATCAGGCACTGGTAGCCCTTCACAAGAAAAAACAGCCAACCCCATCAAAAATGGGGGAGAAGAAATGAACAGAAGCTTCTAAAAAAGAAGAAATTCGAATGGCCAAAAGGCATATGCAAAAGTGCTCTTCATCTTTAATCATCAGGGAGATGCAAATCAAAAGAACAATGAGGTACCATCTCACACCACAGAGACTGGCACACATCCAAAACAGCAAGAACAACCGGTGCTGGCGTGGATGTGGGGAAAAAAGGGACTCTCATCCACTGCTGGTGGGAATGCCGACTGGTCCAGCCCTTTTTAGAAAACAATTTGGGCATTCCTCCGAAAACTAAACATTGAGCTCCCATTTCATCCAACAATAGCACTCCTCGGAATATACCTGAGAGACCGAAAAACACATAGCAAAAACACTATCTGTACTTCTTTATTCATCTCTGCGCTATTCACTATAGCTAGAATCTGGAAACAACCTAAATGCCCGAGAACATAGGACTGGCTAAAGAAACTGTGGCTCATCTACACTATGGAATACTATGCAGCTGTCAGAAAAGATGAAATTATGAAATTTACCTGCAAATGGATGGACATGGAGACTATCATGCTGAGTGAAATTAGTCAGAAGGAAAAGGACAGATATAGAATGACTGCATTCATTAATAGGATATAAATAGATACCAGTGTTTTGCTAAATGTGTGAAATGGTAATGGCAGATTAAAACTCACCATTGAATATACACAAAGAGACTTAAGTGATAAACTCTAAATATCTGCAGGGCTAGCCACAATGTGTAAAAGAAGAGGGAGAGAGATGCAGAGACAGAGAGAGAGACAGAGAGAGAAAGAGAGGAAACAGGGCTACCTGCTGTTGAGGCAGCCTGGGGGTGGGTAGGAGAGGGTGGGGTACAATGGTGGTGGAAATGGGGCACTGGTGGAGCGATGGGTGCTGGAATACTGTATTACCAAGAACCAATTGTGAACACCTTTGTAATTGTATGTCTCACGGTGGTATAATAAAAATTAAAAAAAAAAAACCCCCTATCCAGGATATATCAGGCACTGGTAGCACTCCACAAGAAAAAAAACAGCCAACCCCATCAAAAAATGGGGAGAAGAAATGAACAGAAGCTTCCAAAAAGAAGAAATTCGAATGGCCAAAAGGCATATGAAAAAGTGTTCTTCCTCTTTAATCATCAGGGAGATGCAAATCAAAACAACAATGAGGTACCATCTCACACCACAGAGACTGGCACACATCCAAAACAGCAAGAACAACCGGTGCTGGCGTGGATGTGGGGAAAAAGGGACTCTGATTCACTGTTGGTGGGAGTGCCGACTGGTACAGCCCTTTTGGAAAACAATATGGGCATTCCTCTGAAAACTAGACATTGAGCTCCCATTTCATCCAGCAATAGCACTCCTGGAAATATACCCGAGACCGAAAAACACATAGCAGAAACACTATCTATACTTCTTTATTCATCTCTGCGCTATTCACTATAGCTAGAATCTGGAAACAATCTAAATGCCCGAGAACAGAGGACTGGCTAAAGAAACTGTGGTTCATCTACACTATGGAATACTATGCAGCTGTCAGAAAAGATGAAATTATGAAATTTACCTGCAAATGGATGGATATGGAGACTGTCATGCTGAGTGAAATTAGTCAGAAGGAAAAGGACAGATATAGAATGACTGCATTCATTAATAGGATATAAATAGATACCAGTGTTTTACTAAATGTGAGAAATGGTAATGGCAGATTAAAACTCACCATTGAATATACACAAAGAGACTTAAGTGATAAACTCTAAATATCTGCAGGGATAGCCACAATGTGTAAAATAAGAGGGAGAGAGATGCAGAGACAGAGAGAGACAGAGAGAGAAAGAGAGGAAACTGGGGTATCTGCTATTAAGGCAGCCTGGGGGTGGGTAGGGGGGGGGGTACAATGGTGGTGGAAATGGGGCACTGGTGGAGGGATGGGTGCTGGAATACTGTATTACCAAGAACCAATTATGAACACCTTTGTAATTGTATGTTTCATGGTGGTATAATAAAAAATAAAAAAGTAAACCCCCAAACTCTTACTGTAATGCAGAAACCAGGCCACGTTATGGTATCTTAAAAACTTAGTTTTTACCACTTTATTTGCAGGGGGAGGGACACACTGCTGGGGGTTGATGGGGATTGAACCCCAGTTTGCTATGAGTAAGGCAGGCTACCAGCTCTAGCTCAGTTTTTACCATGGGCTTCTTTTTTTTTTTGGGGGCCATATTGGCGATGCTCAGAGGTGACTCCTGGCTCTGAACTCAGGAATTACTCCTGATGGCGCTCAGGGGACCATTTGGGATGCCGGGGATCAAACCCAGGTCGGCTGCTTGCAAGGCAAACACCCTACCCACTCCAGCTCCTTACCGTGTTTTTCAAACTAGCTTTTCTCAAAAAACAAATAGCAGTGAGCCATTAAGAGTTTAATAAACTCCTATGGGTAAATTAAAACATTTTTTTCTTTTTTACTCTAAAGACCACTTACAGCTCTCATCTTTGGACAAAGTTTTGGTCTTTTCAGCATTTCACAAAGAATATCTGAAAGACCCATCCACAGATAATGCCCACAAGGCTCCGCAACTGTTTGAGTTTCTCATTTAACATATTTTGAGAGTGTGTGTCAGAAATCCTGTCCAGGACTAGAGATCCAGGATGAGCATTGGGGTGTTAAGCAGGCACATGGGATTGTCAAAGAATTCACTAGAAAGGTACAGGTATGAGAAAAGGACTAGAGAAATAGGATGCTTACAAAGAAGAGGTCTTTACTCTTGGTCAAAAATCCCAGAGTAAAGACGGAGTCATGAGTTTTATCTGGGCTTACATACTGGACCGGAGTCAGGCCTGCTGTTAGAGTGTGACGCATGGCACGTTAGAAGGATTGCTGACAAGCTTGTCTCTTCTTGCCCTCAGTCTTTATCCTGTTGATAAGTATTCTGCTCAACATCTGGGACTTGCCTCACAGGGTCAGAAACCAGATAAGACATACAGGAGGTACATATGGAGGAAAATAGCTAGGGTAAAATAAGCTAGGGGCTTATTTTCCCATTGTGGGTGCCTGAGATATTTATGGTTCCTATCCCCTAGTTCCTGTATCCGGACTTGAGCCTTGGAGTAAAGAATGTGTTCAACAGTGGTATTTTATAACTGTCACTTCAGCCTCCAAATAGAGGTTTTTGCCGCTCACCAGAATACACAACTTCCCTGGGTTCAGGTTCATAGCCTGGTAGAGAAAGAGAGGCATGGCATATAATTCAACTTCAGAAGTGCTGTACAGACAAGGTGTGGCTGAAGTGCGAGGAATAGATCCAGCCTGGCATCACCCTGATGTCTACTCTACCAGCTCACCAACTCACCAACCTGGTGTCTACTCTACCAGCTCACTAACTCACCAACCTGGTGTCTACTCTACCAGCTCACTAACTCACCAACCTGGTGTCTACTCTACCAGCTCACTAACTCACCAACCTGGTGTCTACTCTACCAGCTCACTAACTCACCAACCTGGTGTCTACTCTACCAGCTCACTAACTCACCAACCTGGTGTCTACTCTACCAGCTCACTAACTCACCAACCTGGTGTCTACTCTACCAGCTCACTAACTCACTAACCTGGTGTCTACTCCACCAGCTCACCAACTCACCAACTTGATGTCTACTCTACCAGCTCACTAACTCACCAACCTGGTGTCTACTCTAACAGCTCACCAACTCACCAACCTGGTGTCTACTCTACCAGCTCACTAACTCACCAACTTGGTGTCTACTCTACCAGCTCACTAACTCACCAACCTGGTGTCTACTCTACCAGCTCACCAACTCACCAACCTGGTGTCTACTCTACCAGCTCACTAACTCACCAACTTGGTGTCTACTCTACCAGCTCACTAACTCACCAACCTGGTGTCTACTCTACCAGCTCACTAACTCACCAACTTGGTGTCTACTCTACCAGCTCACTAACTCACCAACTTGGTGTCTACTCTACCAGCTCACCAACTCACCAACTTGGTGTCTACTCTACCAGCTCACTAACTCACCAACATGGTGTCTACTCTACCAGCTCACCAACTCACCAACTTGGTGTCTACTCTACCAGCTCACCAACTCACCAACATGGTGTCTACTCTACCAGCTCACTAACTCACCAACCTGGTGTCTACTCTACCAGCTCACTAACTCACCAACCTGGTGTCTACTCTAACAGCTCACCAACTCACCAACTTGGTGTCTACTCTACCAGCTCACTAACTCACCAACCTGGTGTCTACTCTACCAGCTCACCAACTCACCAACTTGGTGTCTACTCTACCAGCTCACTAACTCACCAACCTGGTGTCTACTCTACCAGCTCACCAACTCACCAACTTGGTGTCTATTCTACCAGCTCACTAACTCACCAACCTGGTGTCTACTCTACCAGCTCACTAACTCACCAACCTGGTGTCTACTCTACCAGCTCACCAACTCACCAACTTGGTGTCTATTCTACCAGCTCACTAACTCACCAACCTGGTGTCTACTCTACCAGCTCACCAACTCACCAACTTGGTGTCTACTCTACCAGCTCACTAACTCACCAACCTGGTGTCTACTCTACCAGCTCACTAACTCACCAACCTGGTGTCTACTCTACCAGCTCACCAACTCACCAACTTGGTGTCTATTCTACCAGCTCACTAACTCACCAACCTGGTGTCTACTCTACCAGCTCACCAACTCACCAACTTGGTGTCTACTCTACCAGCTCACTAACTCACCAACCTGGTGTCTACTCTACCAGCTCACTAACTCACCAACCTGGTGTCTACTCTACCAGCTCACCAATTCACCAACATGGTGTCTACTCTACCAACTCACTAACTCACCAACTTGGTGTCTACTCTACCAGCTCACCAACTCACCAACCTGGCATCTACTCTACCAACTCACTAACTCACCAACCTGGTGTCTACTCTACCAGCTCACTAATTCACCAACCTGGTGTCTACTCTACCAGCTCACTAACTCACCAACCTGGTGTCTACTCTACCAGCTCACTAATTCACCAACCTGGTGTCTACTCTACCAGCTCACCAACTCACCAACCTGGTGTCTACTCTACCAGCTCACCAACTCACCAACTTAGTGTCTACTCTACCAGCTCACTAACTCACCAACCTGGTGTCTACTCTACCAACTCACTAACTCACCAACTTGGTGTCTACCAACTCACCAACTCACCAACCTGGTGTCTACTCTTCCAACTCACCAACTCACCAATTTGGTGTCTACTTCACCAGCTCACTAACTCACCAACCTGGTGTCTACTCTACCAGCTCACCAACCTGGTGTCTACTCTTCCAACTCACCAACTCACCAATTTGGTGTCTACTTCACCAGCTCACTAACTCACCAACCTGGTGTCTACTCTTCCAACTCACCAACTCATGCCATATTTCACAGGTCTTCTTAGTTTCAATATTGGTCTTTCCTGGTTTCAACCACCAAGTCACATACTGTAATTACAGTGGTCTTATGCCCTCATCGATGATATCCTTTTAAAGAAATGATTTCTAGGTTCTGTTGCCTTCATGGTCAAACACTCTCTGCTTATTTCCTTCCTTTCCACATTAGCTCACAGAATTCTTAGAATTCTAGAATTTTGGAACTTGTAAGTAGTAAGTTTTGAGTCTGAGAGCCCATACAAAGAGTCTGCATATTATTTCAAAGATTGCAATATAGTTATACACAGGGGTGATTTAAAGCAAAAATCACTTAGAAGTAGCTCAGAGAGTCTTTTTTTTAATAAACCATCTGAAACAGGATAGAGTATTAATCTATCAGGCCTAATAGCAGTGTTGAGTTTGTGGTTTAAGATTCCTGGGCTCCTCATTTGGACATTCTGTTGGTCAAAGAGTGGACCCAGAAACTGTTTGTCACTGATGTCTTTCAAGTGTCTTTGAAAATCACCCTGACTATGGAATCATGCCTTCATAGAAGTCTCTGGGGAATACTGTAAGTATTGAGACAGTTACTCCTCACATTCGTTATCTTCTTAGAAACAGTGACTATGATTCTTGTATCTTACCTGACAGGGATGGTGGGATCATACCTACAGACTCTCAAGCCCTAGGGCTCAATGAACCTTGCAATCAGTGGTAGGTTTTGCATTTCGTCTTCCATAAATCTGTGTATAGTTAGGCAGGAGGTTACTTGATGCCGCTGTTCCTTCTAGAAAGTTCCAGAGTTTTCCATATTGAACAGTTTCAAGGACACCATTCTTATGTTACTAACAGTCCTGTCTCTTGAGAGCTTTAAAGACCCTCTTCTTGTGCCGGAGTGATAGTCCAGCAGGTAGAGCATTTGCCTTGCACACAGCCAACCGGGTTCGATTCCCAGCATCCTATATGGTCCCCCAAGTACCACCAGGAGTAATTCCTGAGTGCAGAGCCAGGAATAACGCCTGAGCATTGCTGGGTATGACTCAAAAAGCCAAAAAACAAAGAATTTATTATTTAGTGTAATTGATGATGCTTACTTCTTCTGTTCCCCATTCCTATATTGAGACCAGTACAAACATATTTTGCTCTCTGAAGGTCATCTTGCTCTTTTCCAGACTGTATTATTCCTGTTGAAGGATCTATGTCAGCACTCAGAGTGTGTAGTGAAATTCATCTTCGACTTATCTTCTCGGGAACTTTATGGTCCATATGGATTAGGACACAAACCCACTATATGTCCCTAGGTACAAGAATAATTTTCTTGAGAGCTAGTACATGGCTTAGGTTAGTTCCTCCCACTCCCCCACCATTTAGCTGATCCCAGTTTGATTCCACAATTCCACAGTTTGATCTCTGGCAATACATGTCTCCTGAGCAAATTTTGGAGACTCCCTCTCTCCAGAAGATCCATTTCCTTTCTCTACAATGATTGAGTCCTAACACAGAAAACCTAGTTCAGAACTGGCCCAGTAGGCTAAAGTGTTCATAAACTAAGAACAGTGTCCTTGGACCCTGAAACAATTTAGGGGGTATGGTGCTTGTCTTGTACATGGCCCTGTTCAATTCCCAGCATTGCATTTGATCCCCCAAATATCACCACAATTAATCATTGAGTACAGAGCTAAGAGTAAGCCCTGAGCATAGTTAGATGTGGCTCCAAAGTAAAACCAAAAACAAAACCCAACAGTTTAAGACCCCCTAACATTTACTGAAATGTTCTATATCTAGTTACTGGGGCATATGTGTAGAGGTTTAATTTATTTTAATTTTTTTTTGCTTTTTGGGTCACACCAAGCGACACTCAGGAGTTACTCCTGGCTCTTTGCTCAGGAATTACTCCTGGCGGTGCTCGGGGAACCATGTGGGATGCCAGGGATCGAACCCGGGTTGGCTGTGTGCAAAGCAAACGCCCTACCCACTGTGCTATCGCTCCAGCCCCTGTGTAGAGGTTTAAGATAGAGAATGGAAGAGGAAGGGAGGGATGAAAGGATGTTGTTAAGGGAGAAAATGAGCTAGAAAAATATAATATATAAGTATCACTGATTTGTTTGATACAAGTCTTGCTTTTTTTGCTCAGCGTGGAATACATGATCAGTGGGTAAACTGTCCCTGAAAAGAGATGCTGTTTGAGTTACAGAAGTTTGTTTTCAGGAGCCTTACCCGATTTGACCAAGATTAATACTGAAATAATGCCCAGCAAGCTGCACAAAACAAAATATAATTAAGTGTTAAGCATATGGAAACGAACATAATAAGGTGTTTCAGGGTTATATAGCATTGACTTTCTTTGTGCCTTTCTCTCTCTCATCCATAAATAAACCAAAACCAAAGCTACCACCATAGGAAGCAAGAAAGCCCGGTGGGATTAGATTCTGCCACTAAAACGTCATCCCTCTCCACCTTTGTCCTCCCCCTTCCAAAAAAAAACCCCACCGATTCTCTTTCTTTTCTTTCTTCTTCTTCTTTTTTTTTGTTTTGTTTTAATCCTGTGGCTAAGCTTAAGCACTGTAGAAAGACTAAAGTAGAAAGTGGAAAGCTGCTTCCCTTATGCTGAAGCTTGACAAGCCCTGTTTGCCTTGTATTTCGAGCTCTGCAGGGCATCAGGCACTTGAGAGCCGGGGTGGCATCTATCTTTATGGTGCAAGCGCACAGGCACCCTGTTCAGATGAAATCATCCTTCGTTTCATTTATTATTTTTAAATGGAGCTTGTCAAGGTCCTAAGGTTCCTTTGGAGGCAGCAATACATCCTCTGACTTCATTTGCAACTCCAGGCTCCCTACTGCGGAGCTGCTTGGTGCATGGCACTGCTGCCATCTGACTGCAGAGGGCCAGTGGGAGGTGTGTGCTCAGGCCCCAGGAGCCACTCGTTCTTTCCGGACTCTGCGGGGACAAAGCGGCAGGCCTCACATGTCTTGGGGTCCTATGCCGCTTCTAGCCACCAGTTGTTCTAAAATCATTTATTATTATTAAGTATTAAGATAATAATAATTATTAATTAATATTATTAATTAATTAATAATAATTATTACGAGCCGCACAACAAGCCAGATGACCACCCCACTCCATCGGGCCGCCATTTTCCACATCCAGACTTCCCTCTCGTCAGAACTCCACCCAGCGTCAGCCTATCACAACCTGTCTCGCGTGGTCACAAGCGGCCGCGGGATTCTTCTATAAATGCTATATTTAGAGGTGACTACAAGGGTATGCCACCTGCACAGCAAGCCTGGCAAGCTGCCCGTGTTGTATTTTATATGCCAAATACCAGTAACAATTATATTAGTTCATTCCCATGACCTAATATAATGGTTTGTGGCTCTTTATGTTCCTGGAGCGAGCAGATGCCCTTGGGCTCTACTAGCATGAGGCAGGACATACGGAGATATTACTGGTGCCCGCTCTAGCAAATAGATGATCAACGGGAGGATAGTGATAGTGATTATTATTATTATTATTAATTTTGTGAGGCTGACACGGAAAGCTTTAAAGAACTGGGGCCCATTTCCAGAATGATTGGGGTGGAATGTTGGAGGCATCCGTCTTTAAAGGCTTTCAGGCACTCTGGATGTAGGGACAAAGCCAAGCAGCCCAGTAGGAAGACAAAGATAGGTGAGGATGAACAGGAGAACTTCAAGTGCACTTTTTCTTCCTTTCTTTCTTTTTCTTTCTTTCCTTTATTTTTCTTTTGGCTTTTTGGATCGCACCCAGCGATGCTCAGGGCTTGTTCCTGGATGTGCATTTAGGAATTACTTCTGGCGGTGCTCAGGAGACCATATGGGATGCTGGAATCAAACCTGGGTTGGCCACTTGCAAGGCAAAGGCCCTACCTGCGGTACTATTGCTCCAGCCCCTAAAGTGCACTTTCATATGACTTTTCTCTCTTGAAATTACCTCGAGACCTACATTCCAAACATTCAGTACCTGGTGGCACTGAAGCATGTCAATCGATTAAATAGTTTACTAAGAACATGTGTGCTTTTGGCAGGGAGGGGGCACGCCTGGCTCAGGACATACTTCTGGCTCTGTGCTAAAGGATCACAATTTTCAGACTTGGGGGACGATATGGGGAACCAGGACTTGAACCTGGGCTGACCATTTGCAAGGCAAGCTCTCTCCTGCCCCAAGAGAATATGTATGCTTAAGAATCATGCCCGGTTTTCAAAACAAGAATTTAACAGAACTGAATACTGTGTGGGGAATTTGTGACACAGAGATACATGATGACATTTACTATCTAGTAGGTCCACAGATTGTTCTAGCACGGATCCAACTGCCTAATATACACAGATTTAAAGGAGTAGAGAATGTCTTGGGAGAAAGAGGAGCTCATACAAGTCATCTCCACAGCTCTCCCATAGCTATGATTCTCAGTGCTGTTCACCAGGGGCGCACCAGATGAGAAACTGCTGTTGACGTATGAGCCCCAGAGATTAAATGGTACAAAGGTCACATATATTCAGTACTACTTTCAAATTCAGTCTGTTCTCTCTCTTATGGTAAATATTTTTGAAGAACATGATACAAGTTCTCAAACTTGAGTGGGATGCAATAGAGATTTTGTGGCTCCATTATAGTGGGTGAGCTAACTATATCATAAGACATGGAGTGCTCAGGTTTTAGTCTTATCTTGTTACAATAAGACTCTGCATGAACTTTCTGATTTTGTTGAACCAGAACACCTGGTGCCACCTGAAGTCTGTTTTTCAAATTCTGGTACTTATGAATATTTAGATTGTTTTATATCAGTTCAGTTCTGTCTAAGAGTTTGAGTTTCCTACGAATCTAGAATATTCAGCTGGTGATCATATTTTTAACAACATTGTTGCTTTGCATGAAAAGCAGGTGTGCCAGGGTTAGAACAATGAAATATCAGGTTGCCTGTGTTTGAGAAATAATTTTCTTGCCTGAAACTATCTTCCAACCAGGTTCTTTCCTCCTGCTGAAAGAGGTCATGAAATGGGGATTGTAGCAATATTTCCCGCTTATTGCTTCTCTTCTTAACATCTCTGTTTTTCCAGATGCCTCTTCTATGGACTGGGCATGGACATACTAAGGTGTGACTTTTAGTGTTCTGGGAAGAAAAGCCTGCCAAGCACTGATTGAAACCAGTCTGTTTACCATGATGCTATTGGTTGGTGGCTCGTGGGGTTTCTTTGTGAGTGATTATGTCAGATGTGACCTCTGAACTAATATCTTTGCACACAGGGGACATAGGAGTGTTGAATGGGAAGAAGAAATGTGGGAGACTATTAAAATGCTGCACTTAGAAAAGGCCCAATAGAGCAGCCTAAGAATGAGGGACTGATTTGGAGACAGGGACCAGAAAGGAAGTAGATGATACTAGGCACCACTTCAGGAATTACTAGTTCTGCAACATGCCCTGTCCTTTGTTCTTGGGGAAGCTTGTTGTTGTTTTGATTTTTTAAACACACCATTGTTTATTCAGTATTTTGTCCATGGTCCTCTGTTCACTATCTTTTAAGTGCTCTTCCAAGGTGATATCATATGCATCTTTGGTTTCTATTATGACTTAGTTGTGATGACTTTTATTTATTTTTTTATGATTTTTAAAAATTTTTTATTTTTACAATTACAAGGATATACAATTAAAAAGTTCATATTTGGGTTTTGGTCATACAGTGTTCCAGCACCCATCCCGCCACCAGTGTCCATCTCCCACCACCAACGTCCCTGGTTCCCTCCCCCTCCCCCAGCCCTCCTCCATGGCAGGTTCTTTATTTCTTTCCCCTTTCTCTCTCTTTTCTCTTTTCCGTCCCCTCCAAACTATGGATTGCAGAACATACATTAAAGGGTTGTCATGTGTATCCTTTTGCCTCTATTTGATGCTCAGTTCTAGGTTGGCATTAGTACCCTCGACAATTGTTAGCACTCTGTTCCATTTTCTGTCTTACCTAGCCTCTGAATCCCACACGTTTGTGATAATTTCCACGTTTGAGAAGACCTCCTGATATAGGTTTCACTTGACCTTGGATATTGGTATCATAATATGTACATATATATTTATGTTATGCAAATAAATGCAGTCATTCTGTATTTCTCTCCTTCTGGCTAATTTCACTTTTACATAATCTTCTCCATGTCCATCCATTTATAGGCAAATTTTATAACTTCATTTTTCCTAACAGCTGCATAGTATTCCATTGTGTAGATGTACCAAAGCTTCTTTATCCAGTCATCGATTTTCGGGCACTCTGGTTGCTTCCAGATTCTGCCTATTGTGAATAATGCTGCTATGAACATAAAAGTAGGGATGGTGTTTCCGCTGCGTGTTTTTGGTTTCCCAGAGTAGATTCCCAGGAGTGGTATGGCTGGGTCAAATGGGAGTTCAATTTCTAGTCTTTGGAGGAATGTTCATATTGTTTTCCAGAAAGGCTGTACCAGCCGGCATTCCCACCAACAATGGATGAGTGTCCCCTTTTCCCCACATCCACGCCAGCACTTGTTGTTCTTGCTCTTTTGAATATGTGCCAGTCTCTGTGGTGTAAAGTGGTATCTTATTGTTGTTTTGATTTGCATCTCTCTGATGATTAGTGATGATGAGCATTTTTTCATATGTTTTTTTGCCATTCAAATTTCTTCCTTGCTGAAGTTTCTGTTCATTTTTTCTCCCCATTTTTTGATGTGGTTGTGTGTTTTCTTCTTGTAAAGTTCTACCAGTGCCTGATATATCCTGGATATTAACCCCTTATCAGATGGGTATTGGGTGAATATTCTTTACGATTCTGTGGACTGCTTTTGTATCTTAGTCACTGTTTCTTTTGAGGTGCAGAAGCTTTTTAGTTTCATGTAGTCCCATATGTTTATCTTTTCTTCTAGTTGCTTTGCTAGTGATGTTTCGCTGTGATGACTTTTAAAATTAAGCTCTAGATTCAGAGCTTATTCCTCATCATGTCTTCTTACCTATCCACTTAGATGCCCTGTCAAATTTAGAAGGTACAAATGCAAACTCAGTTCATTTCCCTGATCTTTGCCCTCTACCCCATGTCTCCCAGCACATCTGTCTCTCCAGCTTTATTTTCTGCCTTTATGAAGAGCACCAACATCGAATCAGGAAGCTCTGCCTCAACAGAAGTTGAAACTTTCTCCTTTTCATGTCCTACTTATGTCACCAGTCATTGCCATGACCTGGACTCTTGGTAATGTCATCTCTAGTTCTGCCTTTCAAGTTCATTCTAATATTTTCAATGGCCTGTATGCCATTGCATATGTTTTCATTGACTGAATATAAACTTTATTATAACATTGAACACATATTGACTTTTTTTTAGCAACTGTCTATTGTTCTCTGTCCCCTTAGTTCACCAGGAGTAATTCCTTAGCTCAGAGCTAAGGTTTTTGTAACCCAAAAACTTAAAAAAAAGAAAGAAAGAAGGAAGGAAGGAAGGAAGGAAGGAAGGAAGGAAGGAAGGAAGGAAGGAAGGAAGGAAGGAAGGAAGGAAGGAAGGAAGGAAGGAAGGAAGGAAGGAAGGAAGGAAGGAAGGAAGGAAGGAAGGAAGGAAAGAAAGAAAGAAAGAAAGAAAGAAAGAAAGAAAGAAAGAAAGAAAGAAAGAAAGAAAGAAAGAAAGAAAGAAAGAAAGAAAGAAAGAAAGAAAGAAAGAAAGAAAGAAAGAAAGAAAGAAAGAAAGAAAGAAAGAAAGAAAGAAAGAAAGAAGAAAGAAAGAAAGGTCTATAGTCCTCAATAAATACTTGTCATTATTCAAATGACACCTGTGCTTGTGTTACTCAGGAGGTAATTAGTATAACTTACAAATACTTAGAATCAGTGCTTACTGATCCCAAGTATTTGCACTTAAAACATTATATTAAGGCACTTTGAGTTACAAATTTTTTTCGTCAATGACTTTCAGGCATAGCATGTTAGATGCTGTCCCTATCTAATAATGCTACTACCTGTTCGACTTTCTTCCTTCCACCAGGTTCCATGCTCCCAGTCTGCCATTTTAACCAAACCTTAAAGTTTGGTTGTAGTTTGATCTCATGCTTTCAGTGTTGTTGGCTCTTTGGATTAGATATACAGCTATATCATACTTCTACTGTGTCTGTTTGTGAGGCTCCTGCCCTCTGTCCCTGTTACTTTTGCCCACCTTATCTTACCTCCTTTCACATCCCCTTTATTGATTTTTTTCCTTTTCAAGCAGTTTCTAGGGTCAAGGGTGATAGGGTGATCTAGGTATCCCTCCTTTAACACCTTGCATTCCCTGGTCCTGTCATTCTATATACCAGAGAAGTGCTGTTATCCTGTGTTTGTCTTTTCTTCTTTGAACATCCTACATTTCATGTGATACCCTTCAGTTCTACCTAGGATGTTTTTGCTCCTTTAGCTATTCTTCTATAGCATTGTATTCATACCCTGCAAGATATTCTCTAACTAAATGATATATATCTGATCAAAACTGAAACGAATTCCTACCTTGATGGCATTTATATTCTGGTGAGAAAGAAAGTAAATGCCTGATGGTGTTGGAGTGCAGAAAACTCATCCTCCACTCTGAGTCCTCAGAGGCTAAGAAAATAACAAGCCTGTGGGGGGAATAAGAAGAAATTTATTAATAAATAATAGCTCATTTGCATATAGGTGAGACCCAGAAAGACGGAATGGTCTTACGTAATATGCTTAAAAAGCTTACTAAAGTCAAGAACATTGACGAGGAGAAAGACAAAGGCTGGGTAGGCAAAAAGAGTACCAAAAAAATAGTTCTGCCTTCTCTATGGCATAGAATTTTTGCAGGAGATGCCTCGAAGGGGAGATGCTTCCTGTAATTATCTCTTTCAAAAGTAACCTCTTTTCTGCCACCCCTTTAAGGAAATTAACTTTTTCTAAATTAGTTTTTGGGGGTGGTATTTTTTTTGCTCTTCTAGAATATTAGGACGTGATAAGTCTCACGGAGAACATAGCTTTAACATGATAAGTACACATCGACATGTGTGTGGGAGGACAGGCAGTTGTGATTTTAATTAGGTAAGACATCTTTTGCCATCCTTATCTTCATTTCTCTTTATGTAACATTTCAAGCTTTTCCGGGACAACTTTTAAGATATTCCCTACCACCGACTCTCTGTAATTATTTTCTCAGTGGTTTGAATCTATGTGTCTTGTGTCACTTCATCCATGCTTCCTTTCTTTATGACTGAGCACATCCTGGGGCGAAGCAACTTGGGTGCTTTCTTGCCTAGCCTGAGCTAGCCTCAACTCGATTCCTGCTGCAGCTGACCAGCAGGTGAAACCTTAAGGAAGAGTCTCTCAGTCTCTCACTGCTCTCCTGTTATCTCCCAGAGGCTCCTTTGCGGAATCTACCTCTCTTTGTGTTCCCAATTCTGTTTTCAGCTCAAGAGAATTTGCTGGAAAGTGTTTCGTTTATTCCTCCCTGTGAATTTTTTCCTCAGGCAGTAAGTTTTCATAATCACAGGGATGATATTTTTTTCAGTTTTCTAATTCTTGGCGATCACTTTCCTTTTGCTTCTTGATATTTAATATTCTGAAAATCGTCTTTTCAGACATTCTATCTAGTTTTAAAAATTAGATTGATGGTAGAATAATGCAGTGCCTATTTCTCCATCCTCACTGTTGATGGGAGTCTTGTGAAAGATTTTCCCCTTTGGTTTTTAGTGGCACACCTGGTTGTGATCAGGGCTGACTCCTGACTCTGTGCTTAGGGATCCCTCTTAGAGGGGCGCAAGGGATGATATGCACCTGGTTGTGCTCAGGGCTGACTCCTGACTCTGTGCTTAGGGATCCCTCTTAGAGGGCGCAAGGGATGATATGCAGTGCCTGGGATTCATCTTTAAGAACATATTTATAACATTGCCTATTGAAACTGAATTTCATTAGATGAGTTTTCCTGTGATCTCTTTTGCCCAACAGGAAACACTTGCCAGTGACTTGCGTGAGGTGGGGAGAGGTGGCAGCTTGGAGAGGTGCATGGGGTGAGGGTAGAGGGGACTCCCATTTTCCTCTTCACCACCTCAGTCACCCGAAGCACATTGGAGGGTTATGACTGGTAGCATCAACCGAGAGCACCTGCAGGGCACAGACCATACATAACTCTTGGCAGCGTCACATGACCGTCCAGCCTTAAAACTACATCTGACTTCTTGTTCTTCAAGTACTGGACTTATATGCACCACTGAAGAGAAATTCCTCAGGGAGGTGTGGCCTCAGTCAAGACTGAGGAATTGCTCTTTGCAGGACTGGGAAAAGCCTCCCTCACCTCAGCTCAAGTTCTTTTCTCCCGAGATCCCTGGCTACCCTCGAAGGAAAGACTTTCATGAAGGAGATGAATTGTGAAGTAAGAAGGAAAGAGAATTACACACTCAGGAGAGAACATGGGCTTCTCCTAGGAGGAGAGAGCCAGATACACATCCCAGGAATCCTCGGGATGGAGTTGAGCACCATAAAGTGAAAGATAAAGACAATCAGCAGGTGAACCTGAGTGTGAAAATGCATAGTACCTTTGTCTGACCCAGGTTCGTTTGTATCTGTTTCGGTACTGTTCCCAGGGCCTGTTGGATAGTTTTACTGTAAAAGGGAAGAGCTGAGAACTGTTGATGGTCTTTGATACTCTTTGTGTGGTTTTTGTTCCTGTGGATCCTCTCTTCCCTGATATTCTGCATCTTAAACAGCAATGAGGTACCATCTCACACCACAGAGACTGGCACACATCCAAAACAGCAAGAACAACTGGTGCTGGCTTGGATGAGGGGAAAGGGACTCTCATCCACTGTTGGTGGGAGTGCCGATTGGTCCAGCCCTTTTGGAAAACAATATGGGCATTCCTCCAAAAACTAGATATTGAGCTCCCATTTGATCCAGCAATAGCACTCCTGGGAATATACCCTAGAGACTGTAAAACACATAGTAGAAACACTATCTATACTTCTTTATTCATCTTTTTGCTATTCACAATAGCTAGAATCTGGAAACAACCTAAATGCCCGAGAACAGAGGACTGGCTAAAGAAACTGTGGTACATCTACACTATGGAATACTATGCAGCTGTCAGAAAAGATGAAATTTACCTGCAAATGGATGGACATGGAGACTATCATGCTGAGTGAAATTAGTCAGAAGGAAAAGGACAGATATAGAATGACTGCATTCATTAATAGGATATAAAACCAGCGTTTTACTAAGTGTGGGAAATGGTAATGGCAGACTAAAACTCACCATTGAATATACACAAAGAGACTTAAGTGATAAACTCTAAATATCTGCAGGACTAGCCACAATGTGTAAAAGAAGAGGGAGAGAGATGCAGAGACAGAGAGAGAGAGAGAGAGACAGAGAGAGAAAGAGAGGAAATGGGGCTACCTGCTATTGAGGCAGCCTGAGGGTGGGCGGGAGGGGGTGGGGTATATTGGTGGTAGAAATGGGGCACTGGTGGAGGGATACGGGTGCTGGAATACTGTATTACCAAGAACCAATTATGAACACCTTTGTAATTGTATGTCTCACGGTGGTATAATAAAAAATTTTAAAAAAGATTTTCCAGGGCTCAAATGGGGCCAATATTTCATAGGTTTTCCTTGGAACCTTTGAGCCTTTTTTCTTCCCAGGCACAGTTTTATCCAGTTTACTTTTTCACCTCCATTACATTTTATTCTCCTTCCTGAAATTCTTTCTTGATAGGGTACCCAGTTTACGTTTCCTTTACATGCAAAATTATCATTAAAAGGGTGCCTAGTAAATAATGTTACACAGGACTCTTAACATTTAAAATATCTTTTAAATTTGTTTTAAGTTTCTCTTGGTCTAATCCACTACATCACTACAGTTTCCTGAGTACAGAGTAATCCCTGAGCACCACTGGGTGTGGTTAAGGTTAGGATTAGGCAAGCATATCTGTCATCTGAAATGGGATTAAGGTTGAATGGATTTAATGAAAAATGTTGTTGCCAGTTTATAGCTTGAAATATGAAGCACAAAGAAGCTAGTTTATTACATAAGATAGTAGAAAAGAAGTTACAAAATCACAGTTTTTTGTACCACATACTCTCCATTCTTCTGTCATTGAGTCCACATTTCACATTATACACAGAAAGCTGAAACTATGAGGTGGAAAGTGTATCAAGTCAGGCCACACATCTTTTATTGCAATCGCATTGCCTATAGATTGATTTTCTTTAACGAACAATGTCTGTTAGGCATTGTGCTCTATCGATGAACAAAGATAGAAATGAACTTGCATAATTGTGGATCATTTTAATAACTAACACTGGCAATAGTGCTGCCAATAAGCCAGGAATTTTTCTACAAACTACCACGCATTACAAAGAGCCTGCTGAGATAGATAACACCCTTTTATATCCAAGGAAACAAAAATACTTAGTACTCTAAATCACAAAGCTAGTATGGATCAAGAACAATGGTCTGAAATCCACAGCCAGGACTCTTATGTTTTCCACATAATGTGCCATCAGTCACAGAGATCCAGGTAGCATAAACTTATTTTCTAAGATTTCATATGGATACACTGCTCTCTGTACTTGAAGTATTTCGTGAACCCTCCCAGCCGACTGGTATTTCCTGAGCACTTTGTTTTTCTCATGACTTTTTAATTTATTACTTAAGAGGAAACATATTAGGATAAACTTGGTTTAGTGATCCTCAAAAGTGACTGCATTTTAGAATCACCTGCCAAGTTGTTGCTTTTTTAATACCGATATCAGGGCCTTGCCTCTTGAGATTATGATTTAATTAATCAAATATGTGACTTGGTCATCAGGATTTTTGTCTTCTCAAATGACTCTGGAACGAGCAAGCTTCTGACCTAGTTTAGCAACTCTTAAAATGTGGTCTATGGATCTGAATGAAAAAACTTTCCATGAAGTGTAAGCTGTGTTTGTAAGGATACTGGATTATGAGGTTCCCTCCACTGCACTGATGTTTGTACTGACAGTAAGAAATCAGTCAAAGCAATGGTGTCTGAGTGTTAATCATGCCAGTGCATCAAATTGCATAGAGATGTACTTTTTGCTGCCACGTGTTCATGTAAGGGAAAAATCAATTTTAGTGTAGAAAGTCCTTGATAAATCAGAGTAAATTATTGATCTTACTAAATTTTGAATCTTGGGTATGTATCACATAAATATTCTTATTGAGGACATGGGGGTGTAAAAAAAAGCACTTCTCCTGAATATTGGTGAACACTATTATACTACTGAATAATAATTCTGTCATGAGGAAAAAACACTTGTGAAATATTTTGATTTGCAAGTTCAAATAGATTGTGTGTTTAATAGTATATATTGCTTCAGAGTATGAAAGTATTCAGAGTATGAAAGCATTAATATGAGACAGTTGCAATGATTTGGTCTTGGGAATTTGACAGCAGACTGTTTATCAAAAGTGAATACTTTAAGAAAAACACTGACAGTTTCATTTTTGTGTTGCCAATGATAAAATTCCAGCTTTTCCATGAAAACTAACATTGTAGAAAACTTATGTCTGCCACTGTGAATTTGGCTTCTTCATACTTAAAGATATTTATGAAAGTGGAGGTATTTTAAGAGTGATATTCTTGAGCATGGAGAGTGAAATGAAGTCAACATCTGGAGATCTGCCTGACCCTGAGCCAGTATTTTCTAACTTACCAGTACGGAAAGTTTTAGAATCATGCATACATAAAAGATCGATTCAATATGTAGTGGACCAGTATATTTTAGTGAAATATATTACAATAAATTTAGTGATTTTTCAGATTGTGTACTCTAGTCAATTTGTTAAGAAATCACAAAATCAGGAAGGAGTGATAGCACAGTATGTAGGACATTTGCCTTGTACGCGCCAACCCGAGTTCGATTCCTGGCATCCAATATGGTCCCAAAGTACTGCTAGGAGTAATTCCTGAGTGCAGAGCCAGGAATAACCCCTGAGAGTCATTGGGTGTGATCCAAAGGAAAAAAAAAGGAATCACAAAACAAAATCACAGGCCAGATGAAGCTCAGTGAGAGCAAATACCTAGTGTGTGTAGTAAGGCTCTGAGTCAAGTTCTTGTCCCTCTCCAGAACTCTCCAGCACCACTGGCACCAAACATTGAGAGCAGTGACCTGACCAGTAGGTACCTCTAGGTATGAGGCATATATTGAACAAAAAGAAACTGCTGTGCAGGGGTGCCCACCCAGGGATGTCAGATGTCGGGGAGCACCGCCGGGTCCCCGAAGGTGCTGGGAGGCGAAGTTCCCTTCTACCTCCAAGCCGGCGGGGAATGGATGAAGACTCAGGAATCCGATGCAGTTTAAAAAGGGCTTTTACTATCACAGGATTCAATATACAATCCAAAAGCAGGGAAAACCTCCGGACTCTGGGTTCCCAGCTAGGCCCCAGCCACGTGTAGGCCAAGATGGCTGCCACCACGTGTTGAGGCCCAACAGAGAATGGAGAGGATGGAGAAGCAAAACACCAAGGAAAGCCAAAATGGCAAAAGAGGGAAAAAAAGAGAGATTCTTTCTTCTTACAGCTTATTTTATAGCTAGGAATCCCGGCAAACTCCCCAGCCCAGCCCATTTTGGGCTGGGCTATCTAGAGATGAAAACAGGAAAATAGCTTTATAGAAATGTAGCAACTTCAGGAGACCATCTGGTTGTTTACAAGGACCCAGAGCTAATTAAAAGCCTCCTAGCAGAGCTGGCAGAAGCTATAAGCTAAATGTAACTTGCCCTGGCAGGAAGGATCAAATGCCCTCAGGTAATTTCTCCCAGCACCTCATCTAATATCTTAAGCCAAGATCTGCCTGGAATTGCCTTTATAGGGTAGAGAAGGGGGTTTCTGAGATGGCATGTCTCTGTACCAAAGAGTAATACTAATGCCAGTTAAATATTTCTCCAAGCCTTCACAAGAGTCTCGTCTACTTCACGGTAGTTTTGTATTTTAGTTGCCTTTGAGTTATCAGGGAGCCGTGCTTGCTTGCTTGGAGGCAAACAGCATTTCTCTCTGGTCTAATTACTTAGAGATCCAACGTGGCCAGGCAAATATGCTGGTAAGATCTCGCTAGTCCCACGATGATTGTGGTAGCATGAGAGAATATTTATACCAGCCAGTACAGAATACATGGTCAGATAAGACTACCACATTCAGACTACCCCCTATCTATGAAGTGACCTGCAGGAGGCAATCCAAGGCAGATGCAGAGGCTTAGGCTTTTAGGTGTTCTGCAACACTGCTGCTTGAGTTTGGAGGTAGCAGCAGACTGTTTTTCAGTCTTAATAAAGATTATGCACAGTTCTCTGAAAAATACCGTAGTACTATTACTCCATTTTCCAGCTCCATATCTGATTAAGACATATTCATGTTTTTCAGCCTAAATATATATATTTTAAGACATTAAATGTAAGGACTGGAAAGATAGTACAGCAGGTGGGGCACTTCCCTCACACATGACTAATGCAAGTTCAATCCTGAGCATTCCATGTGGTCCTCAAGCAGTGCCAGAGTAATTGTTTAGTATAGAGTCAGGAGCCTGCCCCTCGAGGTGTTGCAGGTGTGACTGTGGTGCCCTACTGCATCAGCAGGTGGCAGACAGGAGACAGGCTTGTATATACCCAGGGCTCTGCCCCGTGGACCCTGGATGGTTCATGGTCTGTCAAACAAAAAGACTGGGCTCCCTGAGAAGAACCCAGAGCCACGGCAGAACCTGGCAAGCTACCAGTGGTGTATTCAATATGCCAAAAACAGTAACAATAATGGACTTCATTCCCAAAGAATGGAGATGTTCCTTGCGCCTGCTCGAGCAAATCTATGAACAATGGGAAGAAAAGTGACAAGACAAGAATCAGGAAAAACACCTAAGTATCACTGAGGGTGACCCAAAAACAAAAATAGAAAAACAAAAACAAAACAAAAACAAAAATATAGTAAATGTAGATGATTTGAGAATACTGTTGTGCTCTTTAAAACCAGTCACTAAAGAGAATTTCTAGAAATATCACTTTTCTCAATAATGCTTTTGTTAATGTTTTCCATAAAAATATTATGGATTAATAATGGGTAGCGTGCTTGCTTTGCATAAGGCTGTCCTGGGTTCAGTTCTTGGTATCCCATATGGTCACCTGTGCTCACCAGGAATAATTTCTGAATGCAGAGTCAGGAGTAAAACCTGAGCACCAGTGGGGTGTTCGGTCCCTACCCTTTAAAAATGTTATGGAGTAGATCTAATATTACTTTAAGGGATGCTTTCAAAAAATCAATGTTTGTAACAGTAAATATTATTTGATATAACCAACATAATCAGTCTTTGGGGTGCTCAATACATTTTCAGGGTTCTTGGGACCTCAAGGTTTTTGAGTGACAGATATACAGTATTCTGTGATTCTGGGCTTACTTTTCCCCTGCACCTGTCTTATAATTCCCACTCATGGTTGAGTGTGTTTTGCCCGCTGAATTGACTCCAGGTTCATTTGCATGGCCTTGATTCAGTGACACAAACATTATGTGATCTACCTCTCTCTCCACTTCACCCTTCCCACTGTTGGTATCAGTGATTTGTTTAGCTCCCTGATGGGTGGGGTCTGCTCTTTTTTCATATCCTAGGGCAGTTGTTTTTTGGGTGGAATTTTTCAGTAACTTGAGTTGCTTAGCCACCCAGGGACTATTCTTACAACTCTATCACAGAATACATGGATGTAAACTAAAAAGGTTATAAAATAGGTCACTCAGGTCACTCTATTGCTTTCACTCTCACTATTTGCAGTGGTCTTGTCTGAATCCCTCAGACATGGTAATTTATCATTTTGAGGTCATTTTACTTCCCGAAAGTTGGGTTATTGATTGGTTTTTGAGCCACAACCGGAGATGGTGTGCTTAGGGTACACTATGGTGCCAGGGATTTGAACCAGGGCTGCTGCCAAAAAATGTTTGATTTCTTTGGTAATCATACTTTTTATTACCTCAGTCTATTATATATGTGTATATATGCTCCAGCCTTTAATATGAGCTCCTTCTCTTTGGGGATGTGCCAAGGAAAATCAGATGATGAGAACACATATCAACCGAGTGCCTCCCACAGCTGACGCTGAATAACTGAACCTTGACCTAGACAACTTTTATATCAAGAGTGTTCTTCAACAAATGCTTCAAGCACAATTCTGTTTTCATCTGAGATCAAAACTTAATTTTGATTGGGTCTTTGCTTATTGTACTAGAACCTGAGATGAAAAAACTTATTCTGAGTTGGAGGCTCCTTTATCAGTGACCGGCTGCTCTGGGTTATGTTGTATTCTGGGTTGAGGAATCCTGGGTTATATAAAGAAAGAAATTCATAACTTTCATCTTGAAAGCTTCTGCTGTCTTGCTGCCTTGAATGAGACTTTTTGTGCTTATTCCCTTTCTTCTCAAGCACCTCTGAAGATAGGCATTGGGAAAGACAAGTGCTGGGATCTTCCTGGAGACGCCAAAGCATCATGCTTTCGGGACATGTTTTATTTTGCTTTTCAGCTACATCTCACAGTTTTCACATTACTCTGGTTTTGTGCTCAGGGATCACTCCTGGTGGTGCTCAGGGACTGTGCAGTATTGTGGATTGAACCTGGGATGGCCTCTTGCAAGGCTGCTGCCTCAACTTCTGTATTATGTTTTTTGGTCTCCTTTTTATTTTATGCTTTATAATGTAAGCACTTGCTTCCCAAATTTTGCTTTATTAAGTGCTCTATTGGTTATTTTAAGCTAAAAATAAAAGTACTTTAAAGAGGAAAGATACTGTATGTGGCTCGCAAATAAATAACATGTCACTCACTGGCAGAAGTCTTGGAGGTCAATAAATACAGTATCCTTGCTTTCTCTATTCAGGGTCAACAGTAATATTCTATAAGAAGAATTGAAGCACATACTTTAACTTCTTATAATCCTGATAAATTCCGTGTTCACCAATTTTTTTTGTGTTCCAAACTCCCTGTGGGCTAACTGGAGGCAGTTTATCTGAGACAGCAGGCATCTTATAAATAAGCCAAGACTTTATATAACCAAGTGAGAATCACAGCCATAAAAATATTATTGGAAAGGACCTTGAGAGGCTGTTTCAATGGTAGCATTATTATCAATTCATATTTAGAATCTGACCTACATGTTGAGGTCACTAATACAGTTTTCCTTCTTGTTGCAGTTCGGAAGACAATTCTTAGCATTCTCTCTAGGTCATATGTTCTTGCATTGTTTTATTGAGGGCTCTTCTTCATTGCACATGGCCTGTCATATAACAGTGGACTCTGCTATTTCTTTCTCCATCCCAAGTTCCCTGTGCATCTCTGATTTCCAGTGCCACAGTGCTATGCTAAGTCTCTCATGGAAGTGTTCTTTTGGCCTTATCTTTATTATTAGTGATCAATCTCTGGCCTCTGTTTTTGCTCCCACATTAATCAGATTAGGGGGTTAAAGTTAGCTAGGGGAAAGCTTATTAAAATTTTTCTTCTTTGACCACTTTTTATCCAGTGAAATTGTTATGCAACCTTAGGTATGTAGGCTATATATAAAATAGGTATGCAAAAAATAGGTACACAAATGAAACATTTTTGTAATAAATAATAAGGAAATTTATTTTGAAAAAAGTTTTTGTGACCTTCCTTACCCCGCATTCAGTTAGGTGATGCCATATGGCAATATAGCTCCCATTTTCAGATGCTGGGTTTCAGTAAACACTAGTGTCACAACAAGCCAGACCACCACCCTCACTCCACGGGCACTGCCATTTTCCACATTTGGACTTCCCTCTCTTCAGAACTCCACCCAGCACACCAGCCCATCACAGCCCGGATCGACATTCACCCTGCAGCAGCTTTTTCCTCAATCCGGCCCAGGTATGCTGGTCCAGAGCCTCTCAGACATGGGGCAGAGCTGTTCCTTGCTCTCCCTGTGCACAGCCGTTCATGAGGCAGTCGGGAGGCATGGCAGGTTCTAGCCCTGGCCCACCACCTCGGCAGAGCCTCACAACAAGCCAGACCACCACCCTCACTCTACGGGCGCCGCCATTTTCCACATTTGGACTTACCTCTCGTCAGAACTCCACCCAGCAGGCCAGCCCATCACAGCCCGGCTTGCGCGGCCGCTTGCAGCCGCGTTGTTCATCAATAAATGCTTTATTTGGAGGTGTTTAAAAGAGTTTGCCTCCTGCTCGGCAAGCCTGGCAAGCTTCTCGTGTTGTATTTGATATGCCAAATTCCAGTAACAATTACATTAGGTCATTCCCATGACCTAATATAATGGTTTGAGGCTCTTTATGTTCCTGTAGCAAGCCGATGCCCCTGGCTCTACTGGCATGAGACAGGACATATGGAGATATTACTGGTGCCCGCTCTAGCAAATAGATGATCAACAGGAAGATCGTGATCGTGATCGTGATTGTAAAAATTAGATCCAAAGCTATAGTAACCTTAATAAAATTCTAGACCTCACTCTCTCAGGTCTTGGCAGTTCTTTACCATGTCATGATTTTAGGAATTTTCACTCCTGCAATTTTGGAGGCTTCAATTTTGGTCCTTCTACTAAGATCTCAGCAGTATTCATTTCTTCCATGCACTTTCTATCAACAGGAATTTTTCAGATGGCCTAGGAAAAAGCAAATGTTACAGACATATGGGTTCTTTAGAGAAAAGGGAGGTAACTGGACAAAGTTTGAAGAAGGTCTTGTATAGTGGACAGGTTGCCGACAAGTGGGGTGAATGGAAATTCCTCTTTATCTTGCTGGGGGAATGTTTATAGTCGAGATGTATGATTACCTTGCCTGGAAGGAGTCAGCTGGGCATTGTTTTGCCTGGAGACAAGTTCTCTGAGTGAAACACGTTGAACTTCTTGTTGGGTTGAGAGGCCCAAAGCTAGTTCCTGTATATAAAACTATATAAAACTTTAAATAGTATTTAAAACTATTAAGTACATAAAACTTTAAATAATATTTGAAGTTTTAAATACTTTAAATGTTGCTTTATCTGTTTGAGGAGTTTAAAATTCACATCTCACTGGCCATCCTGACTTAAAGTTTACAAAGAGTAACTCTTGATACCTATCCACATTTGTTGCAGGACACCTAAAAGCCTAAAAGCCTCTGCATCTGCCCTGGTTTGCCTCCTGCAGGTCACTTCATAGATAGGGGGTAGTCTGAATGTGGTAGTCTTATCTGACCATGTATTCTGTACTGGCTGGTATAAATATTCTCTCATGCTACCACAATCATCGTGGGACTAGCGAGATCTTACCAGCATATTTGCCTGGCCACGTTGGATCTCTAAGTAATTAGACCAGAGAGAAATGCTGTTTGCCTCCAAGCAAGCAAGCACGGCTCCCTGATAACTCAAAGGCAACTAAAATACAAAACTACCGTGAAGTAGACGAGACTCTTGTGAAGGCTTGGAGAAATATTTAACTGGCATTAGTATTACTCTTTGGTACAGAGACATGCCATCTCAGAAACCCCCTTCTCTACCCTATAAAGGCATTTCCAGGCAGATCTTGGCTCAAAACATTAGCATCTAAAAGGGCCTAGGTGAGGTGCTGGGAGAAATTACCTGAGGGCATTTGACCCTCCCTGCTTCCCATAATAGTAGGAAGTCTAAATTGTAGGGGTATAAAACTAGGCTGCTTCCTCTCTGGCTCTCTTTTTGCGCTCTCTTTTGGGGCTTGCACTCTTCTGGGTGTCTTGTCTTTGTCTCCTCTTTACAGGGCCTTTACACGTGGTGGCCACCATCTTGGCCTACACGTGGCTGGGGTTCTAGCTGGGAATCCTAAGCACAGGGTTTTTACTGTTGCTGATTTGTATGCCTGAACCTGTGATAAGTAAAGCCTTTCAAAACTGCATTGGATTCCTGAGTCTTCATCCATTCCCCACCGGCTTCAGCGGTAGAAGGGAACTTGCTTGCTAGTACTGTTGGGGACCCCAGTGGCGTCCCCGACACAAATTGTCTATATATTGTCCACGTGCAAGCTGGAATCAAATTAAAGCTGGTGCCCTGGACCAAAATTACTCTTGAGGATCAGGAAAATCTAAATAGACTGAGTACATGCTTGGCAATCAGAAGGATTGGGAATGATCCTCAGCATTATGTGATTTCCCCAAGTACTACCAAGGGTCCTTAAGGACCTTTAAGTCTTGAGCCTAGAGTAGAAACCAGGCTTGACACCAAAACAATAACAAACAAATTAATGTTGATCCCACCTTCCAAACACACACACACACACTCTCTCTCTCTTTCTCTCTCTCTCTCTCTCTCTCTCTCTCTCTCTTTCTCTCTCTCTCTCTCTCTCTCTGCCGTGCCCTTCACCTTCACACTGGCCTTAGGAGCTACCCGAAGTCCTTTGGTCTGCTGGAGTAGCCAAGAAGACACTCAGGAATACTCACTTCCTCTTTCACCTAACTTTTCTTCTTGCAAATTAAAGAGGTAAATTAAACTGGAATTTTAATTAAATTACCTTGCAGGATTTTCTAAATTTCAAAGAGCCCTGAATTTCTGCTTTTTTTGACAGTTAAGGTGCAGTGTGATGTGGAAGACACTTCTCACCAAAGCTAAGGAGATGTCTACCAGCAAGAAGACATTTTTCCTCACACACAGATCTAGTTGTGATCAAAATGTTTGAGTATTATTGTGTTCGTAAATGGCAATATACAATCAAACACCAGATGCTCAGCATTCTAAACTAAAGAGGCAGCTGAGCAACTTGATCGCTTCCATTTGATAAACTCTGGTAGATCAGAGGCTAACACTGAGACCCAAATGCCTTATCAGTCTGGCCACTTCTCAGTCAGGCTGCCTTAGAACCAAGAAAAGATCCATCTCTGAAGCTGTCACAAACAACAGGAGTATGTGAGATGGGGTTGACTGAGTGTTGGGGCAGGAGTTACAGCAGCTCTGCATAACTACAATGCTATGGATGTGGAAGCACCTCCAAACGCTCACAGAACAAGACCATATAAGAAATGGATGATTCCCGGGAGGCAGATGAGACATGTCAGATGCTTCTTCCATTTTGCTTAAACACTAGACAGTTAAAAAAAGTTTTGAAGCAGAACTCCTGTATATGTACAAAGCAAAGGCACGTTATAAAGTACAAAACCCATGTGAATGGAGTTTGCCACATAATGCCATAGGAAAAACATTTTAGGGCTGGGGATGTAGCTCAGTGGTAGATTTTGCTTTGCACACGTTGGTTCAAACCCCAGTATTTAAATTATCTTGCAGGGCTTCTCTAAACTTCAAAGAACCCCCAATTTCTGCTTTCTTTGGCAGTTGAGGTGCGGTGTGACATAAAAAGACACTTCTCACTAAAGCCAAAGAAAATTCCTTGGTTCCTAGCAATGCAAAAATAAAAAAAGAGAAGGAAAAAGGACTTAACATTTTTATACTGGTACAATAGATTGAAAATACAACCATTTTTCTTGATATTTTTTAGAAAATCAGTTTGCATGAGTGTATTCAATATGAATTGGCACTTCATAATCTCAAATTTCCTTTTTATTTTTACTTCTACTTTTGTGGGGAGTGCGGTTGAGCCACACCCAGCCATGCTCTGGGATTTCTTCTGACTCTACACACAGGGCTTACTTCTGGTGGTGCTTGTGGAATTATATGGGATGTTGGGGAAAGAACGTGGCTTGGCCGTATGCAAAGGAAACACCCTACCCACAGTACTGTGGGTCCAGTTCCCTCAAATTTCCTTTTTGAATTTTGTTGTGGAGTTAGAAAATGGGTGTCTTCAGATGAGGCCCAAACTGTTCCTAAGATGAATCATCTGTCTTTGTTTCTTCTTCAGTTCACTTGTTTAGAATCCTCTTATTTCCAGTGTGTGCATGTGCCTCCAAGAGTATTTATTCCCTTGTCAACAAAGTGAACATTGTTTTAAATATTCATTTATGTGCAGTATGTACTGACTTCACACCTTCCACACTCAGAAGTTCTTATATTTGGGAAAAATATATATTATTTGTATAGATGGTACCTAAACTATAGCAACAGGTGTGAAGTAATTGAATTCTCAATACATTAAAATTTGCTTTGCCATTTAAAAGAGGTGCCTGAGGGTAGAACAACCAAGATTTGATTCAACCAATCACTGTTGCTCAAGGAATAGTCAAACAGCTTACAGGGTGAACAGGCAAGCAGGCATATTGGAAGATGATGAATTTATGTCCTAAAAGGTACCATGTTGTCTGCACAGTCACAAGAAGGACTTTTTATAAGCAAATAACAGGAAAGAAAAGGTGAAGTGTGAGCCAGAATAAGGGATAATATCTCCTATGCTGTTCCCCTGAGGCACACTGTTTCATTTACAAACCTAAACAGAGTAAAGCTTTAGGCTCGGAGGAAAAGGTAAACGGAGGATAAACTCTCCTTTAAGCTTTAGAACAAGGACAGCGATCCCTTTTAAATGTTTTTGGCCTGGTTTCAGGGCCATAAGAAGCCTGTCTTCACATCACTTGGTTAGCCACTTCCCCTGCTTACAATTTAGGCACTTGCACTACACACTTAGCAATCTTTTTTTCTATTAACTTTATTATTCCTCTAAACTGGATTCAAGGCTCAATCAAGTTGATACCATAAATCTCAGCTGGTGGTTGATCATAATGTGCACTTAGTAGATTCATTTCCTAATGAGTGAGATCTGATATGATTTGTCTGGAAATAGGACTTTGTGAACTTCCCTCCCTCACCTTCCATTTTCCTGCTCATTAGATGATTTCACAGTCTGTTTTCATCAATTTGGATAAGCCCTGAGTGCTGAGCAACCAGTGCACGGAACCTCAGTGGGAGTGCACCGGAGAGCAACCAGTGCACGGGAACCTCAGCTATGGGAGTCTTCCACCCCAGAGAAATGTGTGAGAGAAAACTGACTCAGTTTATTTGAAACATATTTTTGATACATATAATTACTCTAATTTTTATCACACCAAGAACTAGTGACAAAACTTAATGACAAATCACCTGTCATTCTTTTTTTTTTGCATATGTTTAAGCATTGGGATTCATTTAATGTTGGAGTGCTCTTTATTTTTCAGCCCACTTAATAGCCCTGGATTTTGTTTTATAAATTAAAGGATGCTTCTCACTCTCCTGTAAGCCTTTGTATATGCTTATGCTAAAGGAATTTTTTACTAGACACAGGAAGGCAGTTAAGATGGTGCATTTATAAGTTAATTAACTCTGAATTAATTACTCCTGGGCTTCTGTAATATTTCCTAACTAAAAACCTTAGTTGCCTTTAGGTTGATTCTAATTCCTCACACTTCAACAAGGAAGGTCCCACTGTGGGACTGGATGAAACCAGGAAAAGATATCACCCTGGCCTCGACATGGGACAATTAAGTATTCTTACACAATATTCTGAGAACAAGGAGCAAGCTCTGTTCTAACCCAAAGATAACATAAATATATAGGTACATATTATGATACCAATATCCAAGGTCAAGTGAAACATACATCAGGAGGTCCTGTCAAAGGTGGAAATTATCACAAACGTGTGGGAGTCAGGAGGCTAGGTAAGACAGAAAATGGAACAGTGTGCTAACAATTGTGAGGGTACTAATGCCAACCTAGAACTGAGCATTAAATAGAGGCAAAAGGATACACATGACAACCCTTTAATGTATGTTTTGTAATCCATAGTCTGGAGAGGAAGGAAAAGAGAAAGATAGAGAAATGGAAAGAAATAAAGAACCTGCCATGGAGGAGGGCTGGGGGAGGGGGGAGGGAACCGGGACGTTGGTGGTGGGAGATGGGCACTGGTGGCGGGATGGGTGCGGCTACACTGTATGACCAAAACCCAAATATGAACTTTTTAATTGTATATCTTTGTCATTGTAAAAATAAAAAAATTAAAAAAAAGAAGTGGGTTGTTAGGACCCTGAGGGGATTGGGAATGATCAGTCTGGTGAGAGGAATGCAGTCTGGACTATATATCATGAATATATATTCCTCTCCACAGGAGAGGAATATCCTGGGGATATTCCTAATCCCTGCTGCAGAAAAAATGTTTGTCTCTCTTACTGCTTTTATACAAAACTGACTAGAAATATTATTGAAATGATTGCTTGCCAGCCAAGGATGAGAGAAAAACAACAACCCTAGGGTTCCTCCTTATAGCCTCCAGGATCAGGGACTTGGACGCGGTGGTTTTTCCCCAACTAGGGGAAGCTCCCTCCCACCTCACTGTTTTGGGATAAAGAGACTTTAACTCTTGTAACTCCACTCCCTGCAACTCTTTTGTAAAAGCATTTATTTCTGGCAGATTTGATTGTGGTGTGCTGCATGTGTGGAGTGAGTTGGAATTAGGAGTGGAGACAATTAAAACCTCAGATGTTCTAGAACTGGTGGTCATGCTTCTTTGTCCTGGTCAGAGGGGATGATGGTCAGTCTCAAATGCTGCCAGGGAACCGGCAACAACCCCAACAATGTAACAGCTCTTTTTGGAAAGATCTAACATGGGGTTGTGGTAAGGAGAAATTAAAGAAGGATTAGGCTGAAATGTGGTTTATTGGAAAGAAAGCATTCCATGGCAGACCTCACAAGTTTCTAAAGATGCTAATGAAGATCACATTGCCTGTGTTTAAGGGTAGGTTTATGTGGAAGTAATGGAGGCCTGGGGCAGGGGCTTGGGTGGGCTGGGGGTGGTGAGGATGGCCTCTAGTCTTCTGTTGTGGCTTTCAGGAATTCTGGCAGGGCTCTGGGGCACTAGCAAAACTGCTCATGCAGACTTCCAAGTGTCCATTTCTAAGCTGACCTAACGTTTTGAGCTAGAAAGAGGAGGGGCACACAAGGGGATGCCATACAATTTCCCTGGATGAGAGAATATGAGCTGGAGTGGGACAGAGAACAGGAAAATTATTTGGGTGACCAGGAAGCAGAGGAATGCTGCTAAGGATAGCAGAGTAAGATAATTCCAACAAGAGGAGTTGGAAGTGTGTGTCAGTGTGTGCATGTGTGTATGTATGTGTGTGTGTGTGTGTGTGTGTGTGTGTTGGCTTCTCCATACCTTCAACCACAATACCTGCAAGGGACTTGTGAAACAGTCAGGCACCCTGTACATAAAATTGTACCATCAATTTTCTCAAGTAAAGGGAGACTTATCTTAGATGAAAAAGGTATAAAGAGAACTCTAAGAAGCCACAGTACAGGATACCAGAAGTGATAAGATGTTGGCCATCTTGATCCTCTCTACTTTTTCCAAGTTCTGCGCCTTTCAGGCAAATTTTTATTCTAAATTCTCTTTGAACTGGGATTAGCATTCCTCATTGTTCTTTGAAAATCTCAATAAATAATAGATACCCTGGAGCATTTCTTGATGTTGGATAGATGTCAGATAATGACAATTAGCTGTTATTAAGATTTGTTAGTGTCCTGAAGTGATCAGAATTGACTTGTTTTCCTTTGTATACAAAGAAATCTCTTTTGTTCTACAATCATCCTTGAAAGATGCAGAATCGTGAATAATTTAATTCTTGAACATAAAATATTGTGCAAGGGCTGGATAGATAGAACGTGGATTAAGGTGCTTGCCTTGTAGTTGACCCTAGTTGGTCACCCCATATGGTCTCTAAGCATCACAGGAGCAACCCAGAGTGAAGAGTAAGGAGTAAACTTTGAGCACCACTTGGTGTTCTTCTTGCAGAAACCAAAAGCAAACAAAACCAACAACTTCAGAAAACAAACCAAAAGAAACCAGCAACATTTTGCACTTATTCAAAGTGTATAAAATGGAAGAGTATTTCAGTTTAAAATCTTTATTTATAGTCAATATTTTATATATGTTTTTAAAAGATTTGAAACAAAAGTCAATGATTCTGATCAATGTGTGAAATACTATTTTATTAAAACAGTTCAAATCAAGTGTATATATGAACAGTTTACTCTTTAAGAGAAAAAACTATAGGTATTGTCTACATTTGGCAAGCTCTTCCTTTTACTCATTGTTATATGTTGTCATTATCAGGTGTTAGAGCTGGCATCTGGCAAATAATTGTTGTACTTTAACCAATTACAATTGACTTGTACCAGTAGTGGTTTACTGGCTGTGCCTTGAGACTATGTAGTTATTAAAGATGGTTGTCTGAAATTCAAGACCAGACAAAACATGGCTCAGGAAGTCTTGTCAGTGGGTAGAACCTACTGCAAATGTGTGGGTGTCAAAGGTTAGGCAATACAGAGAAAGAAACAGTGTACTAATAATTATAGTAAATGATAATACCAGCGTAGAACTGAACATTGAAAGTAGGCAAAAGGATATACATGATAACCTCTAAATGTATGTATTGCAAGTCACAATGAGTAAGAGGGAGAGAGAGAGAGAGAGAGAGAGAGAGAGAGAGAGAGAGAGAGAGAGAGAGAGGTGAAAAAGTGAAAATGTCCATAATGTCCATAGATGCAGGCTGGGGGTGGGGGTGGAATCAGGGGACATTGGTGGTAGGAAATGGGCACTGGTGGAGGCATGGGTGCTGAAACACTGTATGACTGAAACCCCAATATGAACATTTTTGGTAACTGTGTATTTCACTGGTATAATTAAAAAAAGATGATTGTCTGGAGTCAAAAGGCTCTGTTCAAATTCTTTTAGTAAACATTTATGAATTGTTTACATTTGAAAGCTATTTTTTTCAGGCTTTAACTTTTATTTATTTATGTAGGCCACTTTGTGGTGCTCGGGGGTTGTTCCTGCCTGTCCTGTGGGGCCATGCTGTTTCTTGCAATACAGACCTCTTGACCTGTCTCTTCAGGCAGCAGGCTTTGCCTTCTTTATCTGTAGATGGTACTTTTTTTTGCTTTATAGTTCTAATATATTTTCTATTTTGTTTGTTATCTAGGTTGCCTGAATGCAAAGTCTAGATCTACCCCTGTAGAATGTACTTTTAATTATAAAATAGTAATAATTCTGTACTTCTGAAGTTGTTGAGAAGAACGAGAGACAGAGAATAAACATGGTATATAATGTTAATCACATATTAGAATGATATTAAGTGATGCTTGGTATGTGCTCTCAAGTGACAGCAATTAAGGTTTTTTGTTTGCATTTGAGGATAGAAATCACAAGATATTCTGAATGCCAGTTCTTATAGCAAAGGACAACTGATCCAGACAGCATGTTTAGAAGATTTGGCTGCCTCTCAGACTGTTCTGTTTTTTTAATGTCATTGATTATTTTTGGGGTGGGAAGGGGACTACCGCTTCAGTAGTTGGGGAACAGTGTGGTGCCAGGGAATCAAAGCCAAGGCTCCTGTATGCAAAGCACATGCTCCTATGCTTCGAGCACATGATTCAAAACACCAAAACGAAACAGTTCCTGATAAGTTTGTGTGTGTATGTGCTCATAAGAAAGTATAGCAGAAAGAAAATTCTAGTTTATTAAAGTTTGAATGAATACCATTCATAAGATTTTCTTTTATTACCTTCATCTGTATAATATAGCAGTTCCTCAAAGAACATAATTTGGCACAGTCATTTTTGTTTGTTTGTTTTGAGGGGAGACACAACAGGCGATACTCAGGGATTACTCCTGGCTCTATACAGGAATCTCTCCTGGCAGGGTTGAGGGGATGCCTTGAGATAGGTGCAGAAGATCAAAGCAGGGCCGGCCCACCTGCTCTACTGTTGCTCTGGCCCATTGTTCAGGCATTTTGTTATTATGTTGAGAAAAAAAATTGATTACTGGCTAGGGCCATTGTCTGTATGGAGTTTGCATATTTTTTTGTATCTGTATGCAAAAGGAAGCCTCAGTTTCCCCTTGCCAGTGAGAGAAAGCCAGTTTCTTCTCTTCAGATATTCCATCTCTTCCGTATCAACCTGACACACATTCCACTTCCAAGATTCAATTTCAACATTCCAGTGGCTTCCCTGAAACACAGAATTCTGCTCTGGAGAGTAGGCTGACAGGGAAACTAAGGTAATTGGCAATTAGGCCTGGAAGGTTTGCTTCCTCTTGCCACTGAAGAAGGAAGGAACAGTTGCCCCTTGCCTCGTTGCCCACATTCATTCCCAAAGTCCTGCCCCAGCAGTCCTAGAGATTTTCAGGACCATGAAACTGTCCTGGAGACTAAGCTGAAAGGGAGACTAAGATAAGGGGCAAAAAATTCTCAGAAAGATTTACTTATTTTATCTTATTTTATTTTATATTTTGATTTTTTGTGTCACACCTAGCAATGCTCAGAGGTTACTCCTGGCTCTGCACTCAAGAATTACTCCGGTGTTGCTCAGGGCACCAAAAGGGATGCCCAAGATTAAACACGGTTGGCTCTGTACAAGGCAAAGGCCCTACCTGCTGTACTATTGCTCCAGTCCCTGCCCAAAAAGATTTAGAACAGATAGATATCATTTTTATGCCCCTTGAGGTATTGCAGGTGTAGCTGTGGTGCCTGGCTGCATCATCAGCAGGTGGCAGACAGGAGACAGGCTTGTCTATACCCAGGCTCTGCTGCATGGGCCCTGGATGGTTGATGGTCTGACATAGAAAAATATGGTCCCCCTAGTATGAACCCAGAGCCACATCAGCCTGGCAAGCTACCCGTGGTATATTCGATATGCCAACAACAATAACGATGATGGACCTCATTCCCAACGAATGATGTTACTGGCACCCGCTTAAGCAAATCATTGGACAACTGGAAGACAAGTGACAAGACATCATTTTAATTTTCTGGCATCTTTTGTAAGCACTTGACAACTGATAAGGGATGCCAGCAGCTCTTAAAAGGACTACAGAAAGCTCCCATTTAACTTAGCCCTTTACTAAGTTACTGCCTATTGGGGAGCTTCTTTTCTCTCTTCTACTTTCCAACTCTGAGTCTGAGCATCTTTATTATTCAATATTTTCATTCTTGAAAATAACCCAGCAATCATGAAGTGTCGGGGCGCTCCCGGGTCCCCGATAGTGCCGGGAAGCGAAGTTCCCTTCTACCTCCCGAAGCCGGCGAGGAATGGATGAACACTCAGGAATCCGATGCAGTTTTAAAGGCTTTACTTATCACAGGTTCAGGCATACAAATCAGCAAAAGGAAAAACCCGATGCTTAGGATTCCAGGCTAGAACCCCAGCCACGTGTAGGCCAAGATGGCGACCACCACGTGTAAAAACTTCCAAGGGGGAATAAACGCTCACAAGGCGAGATCCCACAGGGAAGAAGACCGGGAGAGCGGGAACCGGCTAGTTTATACCCCCCCAACTCAGACCTTCCTCCCATTGTTATGGAAAGCAGGGAGGGTCCAATGCCCTTAGGTAATCCTTCCCTGCATCTCACCTAGGGCCTTTACTGTGCTAATGTTTTGAGCGGAATGTCTTTATGTCTTTGAAATGTAGAGAAGGGGGTTTCTGAGATGGCATGTCACTGTACCAAAGATCAACACCAATGTCAGTTAAATATTTCTCCAAGCCTTCACAAGTCTCCTCTACTTCATTGTAGTTTTATATTTTATCAGGGAGCCATGCTTGTTTGTTTGGAAGCAAACAGCATTTCTCTCTGGTCTAATTACTTAGGTGTCCCTACGTGGCCAGGCTAATATGCTGGTAAGATCTAGGTAGTCCCACGATGATTGTGGTAGCATGGGAGAATATTTATACCAGCTAGTACAGCATACATGGTCAGATAAACTGCCACATTTAGACTACCCCTTATCTACGGAGTGATTTGCGGGAGGCAATCCAGAGCAGATGCAGCGGCCCTTAGGAGTCCTGCAATAATGAAGGAACATAGAGAACTGCTACTGCTTCTGCCTCATCTGCATCTTGTATGAGTTTACATTGGGGCTGCCATCTACATCCCAAAGATGTGTATATTAGATTTATAGATGAATCAAATTGTCCCACTCAGAATTGTGTGTGTGTTGCATGTGTAAAGGAAAATTGGACCCTCAGAGTTGGGTCTTCCTTTGTGCCCTTAACTGTATGTGTGTATACACATACACAGCTAAGGCACATATGTATACACATTTGTATATACATATATCTGTATATATGTATATACATATATATATTTTATATATAATTTTTTAATTAAAGTGCTGTTTTTAAAACCCGACTAGGGCAAGGGACACCAGAGGCATAGGACTGACCAGCAGGCAAAGGGAAGAGTTTGAAAGGCTAGCATGGATCTGAAGAGAAGAAAAAACTGCTTATGTTTGAGCCTTTGCTTCTGTTTGTTCCAGAGGTCAAGCTCACACATCTATTACTTTAATGTTATCATTCCTTGGACTCTTGATCAGCCCCCTCTACTTTGTCTAAGCTAGTTTGAGTTGAAATTTTATAACTTAAAAAAGGAAATAAAAGAACAATTCAATTCACTAATAATTGAATTCAAATCAATTAGACTCTGAACCCGAAATTCATGAACCACCTAAAGAAGGACATAAAATTTTATTGGTTGCTGCATTTTCCTGTTCTAAAGATGCATGGCTTTCATCAACTTCTCCAAGGGGGTGTGAACCAGAAAAGGAAAACCAGGGAGTTCTCAGGCAGGGGGAGATCACTCCTGCAGGAGTTCAATAAACAGCCATTGAATGGATTCAGCACACATCAGGGAAGTGCCTGCTGAGCTTCAGAGCCAGTTTATGAGCCACAGGAGATGAATAGCATGGCTATAAGCATAGCCCATCTTGTGGGTGAGAGAGAAGCTAAAGTGAAACAGGATGGAGTCTTTTCGGTAACCGAGGCACACAGTGTAGCCCACTGTGGGAAACAGGAGCTTGCTGGTGGCTGCTTCCTGAAGGCACATCAAGAGGGTCTAAAGAATGGGCATGGCTTTGTTTGCCTGTGTAGCCACATTCTGTGAAACTCAGAATGTGGGATCAGCCAGAGAGATCCCCAGTCCACTTATTGGTGATAAACCTTGGATGCAGTATTGAGGAGCCTCAGTCTCTATCTTACAGGGGGAAAGACCGATTACACAGTAAATATAGCAAGGTCTCTGTAAATGGCGGCCACACCACTGTGGCTGATGATGGTGTAATGATAGATGATGGAGCAGCCTGTAAACCGGAAGGGCAGTGTGGACAAAAGAGGCTGGGAATTGTGCACCAGGATTGACAGCAGCAAGTTCGCTTTGCCTGGAGTCCAGTGTGTCAGATGACTTTGGAGGGACAAATGGGAATGTCTTGGCATTCACGGCTTAGGGGACAGTGGGTGATTATTGGATGTTGGGCCGCCTAGCTAGCTTGGGATCCTTGTTGTTTAATCTATTTACAGTTTAAGATATTTACATGTCCTTAAGCCAGGGTTCATGCTAATGAGATCTCTCCTTTGTGTAAACACTGATGGAGGATGTGGCAGTTACAGGAATCATTTTGACTCTGAATTAATAGTTTTGAAACATTATAATCTCTACTATGATTTCAATGTTGTCTAGATTGGGCACAATTCCTCTTAATAGCCACTGGTCCCAGTATGGGACAGTTGGAACTTACAAGGAGACCACCACCCTGGCTACATTGAGACTAGTATTTAAGATCATCAGAGGGGATTGTACTAGTTTGCCCTCAAGCAGGCAAGCATGTTCCTTTCAGTAAACAAAGGACAAGACACTCAGAATCACTCTGGTGCAGAATAGAAATAAGAAGGACTTTGTGGGTAACTTCTAGATTACATGAAGTCCATGGAATTATGATGTGTTTCTTCCCATGAATATACATCCATTAAGATGTATATTCTTTATACCATCCCTCTCTCTCCAGGAGAGGAGATAAGAGGAGCACATAAGAGGAGGAAGGGACTAGGCCCTGGCATAATCATTTGTTTTGACCTGAAATAGGTGTGGCACCACCCTAACTCTACACCTAAAAGCTGATTCATTGATCTTTGTTGACACTAGCCTCCCTAAGAAAGGATTATGGTTTTTGGGTATATATAAAGGGACTGACTTGAGGTAAGGCCATCCACTTGGGTGGGAGACTTGGGCTCGAATGCATGGCTGGAATTCTGACCAAGGAGTCTGGGGAATTCCATTATCATGGATTGTAGTGGAAGAACTTATTCTGTTATTGATAATTAGTAAAAGCCTTTTGAAACTATGCTGGACTCATGAGTTTTCATCCATTTCCCAACCGCCATCAGAGATAGAAGGGAACTCATTTCCTGATATTGTTGGGAGCCCCAAAAGCTCCGTGAAAGGTGACCATCACAGTGTCCTTTGCAGAAGGGAACTTTATTGGAACCAGGCATTAGAACTAAAAGTGGCTGCAATGTAGAAGCCAAGGGAAAAACAGTGAATGACACAGTGGAGTCAGGGCAGAGTAAACTCTGGTTAAAAGCTTAGATTTTGGTGTCAGATTTGGAGTCAGATAATTTCAACTCTTTTTTTTTGCTTTTTTGGGTCACACCCGGCAACGCTCAGGGGTTTCTCCTGGCTCTGCACTCAGGAACCACTCCTGGCGGTGCTCGGGGGGACCATATGGGATGCTGGGGATTGAACCTGGGCCGGCATGGGCTGGCCGCGTGCAAGGCAAACGCCCTACCCGCTGGGCTAGCACTCCGGCCCCAAGTTTCAACTCTTGTGTCTGGCCTCACTCATCATATCACCTTGGGAAATTACCCACATTTAAAGACTTTAAAATGATGATGGGGATCACATTTACTTTCTGGGAATGTTGGGAGGAACAAATGAGATAATGTGTGTTGAAGCATTTTTTATTTTTTTAACTTTGCACAAAATAAAATATCACTTGTATCACTTGTCTTCCCATTGTTCATCGATTTGCTTGAGTGGGCACCAGTAAAATCTCCACACTTCCTGTCACAAGCAAGTGTAGTCCAAGGGCATCTGCTCACTCCAGGAACATGAAGAGCCTCAAACCATTCCTTCAGGCCATAGGAATGAGGTCCATAATTGTTACTGGTTTTAGGCATATCATATAAACACAGGTAGCTTGTGAGACTCTGCCGTGTGGGTGGTATACTCTCAGTAGAAGGCTCTCATCTCAAGCATTTACTGATGAACCTCAACGAGGAATTTGCTGTTATTTGTGTAATCTTGGTAAACAATGAGGAAGGTATTTTTACTGAGACTGGATCTTTTCTAGACCCAGCCCGCATTTTCATCTCAGATGTGGACAATGAGTTTATCCAGTATAGACTCCTTAGACAAAAGCATCAGGTCTTGGCAAAGCTGCTTGCTGTTAGCCTGGCATTTCTCTCCACTTGGTGTCCCCTCACCTACCATGTTGTTCTCTGTGTTTCCTTTCCTTAGAAGGTCCACAGGCCCTCAGCAAATGGGGGTGCAGGTTTGTAAAAATTCTGGCTTCTAATTCATAGGAAAGAAGAAATGGCCCACATAAATCGCCTGACTTCACAGCTGAAAATATTAGAAAAAGACCAACAAAAGGAGCCCAACCAAGGCAGAAAGAAGGAAATAATAAAACGTAGGGAGAAAATCAACGATCTGGAAACCCAAAAAACAATCCAAAAGAATAATGAAACCAAGAGCTGGTTCTTTGAAAAAAATAAATAAGATCGACAAACCACTGGCAAGACTTGTGAGGACAGGGAAAGAGAGAACCCAAATAAACAGAATCAGAAATGAAAATGGTGACATCACAACAGAAACCACAGAAATCCAAAAGATCATTAGAGATTACTTTGAGAACCTATATGACATGAAACATTAGAACCTAGAATAAATGGATAAATTCCTGAAGTCCTATAACCTCCCACGATTGAAACAAGAAGACCTCCAATACCAGAATAAGCCTATCGCCATCGAGGAAATTGAAACAGTAATTAAAAGTCTGCCCGAACACAAAAGCCCAGGTCCAGATGGGTTCACTAGCGAATTCTACCAAACCTTTAAGGAAGATCTAATGCCTGCCCTGTTCAAGCTCTTCCAGGAAATAGAAGAAACAGAACCCTCCCAAACAGCTTCTACGAGGCATATATCACCTTGATACCCAAAACAGGGAGAGACAACACAAAGAAATAAAATTGCAGACCAATCTCCTTAATGAACACAGATGCTAATTTTTTCAACAAAATACTAGCAAACAGAATTCAAAGACTCATCAAAAAGATTATACATTATGGCCAAGTAGGATTCATCCTGGGAATGCAAGGATGGTTCAACACTCGCAAGTCAATCAGCTTAATGCATCATATCAATAAGAGAAAAAATAAAAAAACATATCATATCAATAGACGCAGAAAAAGCATTTGACAAGATCCAACACCCATTCATGATTAAAACCTTCCAGAAAATGGGAATTGAAGGAAGCTTCCTCAAGATAGTCAAAGCCATCTACCAAAAGCCCACAGTGAGTATCATTCTCAATGGGGAAAAATTGAAATGCTTCCCCTTAAGATCAGGGACATGGCAAGGTTGCCCTCTCTCACCTCTTTTATTCAATATAGTACTGGAAGTACTCACTATAGCAATCAGAGAAGAAAAGGACATTAAGGGCATCGAGATAGGCAAGGAAGAAATCAAGCTATCATTATTTGCAGATGACATGATGTTATACCTAGAGAACCCTAAACTCTCGATCCAAAAACTCTTAGAAACAATAGATAGGTATAGTAGATTGGCAGGGTACAAAATCAATATCGAAAAGTTGGTGGCTTTCCTATATACAAATAATGAAAGATAAGAAAAGGATATTAAGAAAATGATTCCATTCACAATTTTGTCACAGAAAATCAAATACCTAGGAATCAGCTTAACCAAGTGTATAAAGGGCCTAGACAAAGAGAACTACAGGACACTTTTTCAAGAAATAAAGAGGACACGAGGAAATGAAGACACATTCCCTGCTCATGGATGGGAAGAATTAACATTGTCAAGATGGTAATACTCCCTAGTGCTTTGTACAGATTCAATGCGGTCCCTATAAGGATACCCATGACATTCTACAAAGAAATTGACCAAACACTCCTGAAATTCGTATGGAATAACAAACCCCCACAGATAGCTAAAGCAATCTTTGGGAAAAAGAAGATGGGAGGCATCACTTTTCCAAGCCTCAAACTGTACCACAAAGCAGTAGTAATTAAAACAGCATGGTATTGAAATAAAAACAGACCTATGGACCTATGGAATAGAGTTGAGTATCCTGACACCCACCCTCAAACAAATGATCAGTTAATCTTTGATAAAGGTGCAAAGAGTCCAAAATGGAGTAAGGAAAGCCTCTTCAGCAAGTGCTGCTGGGAAAACTGGACAGATACATGTAAAAAAATGAATTTGGACCTCTGTTTAACACCATGCACAAAAATCAGATCAAAATGGATTAAAGACCTCAATATCAGACCTGAATCCATAAAGTACATTGAAGAAAATATAGGTAAAACCCTTCATGACATTGAAGCTAAAGACATCTTCAAAGGTGAAACACCACTAATACAGCAACTACAAGAAAATATAAACATATGGGATTACATGAAACTAAAAAGCTTCTGCACCTCAAAAGAAACATTGACCAAGATACAAGGACAATCCACAGAATGGGAAAGAATATTCACCCAATACCCATCTGATCCAAGCTCGAGAACATCATGTGACAATTAGAATGGGAAGGAATGGGAGTGAAGATAGATGGCAACCACACCACCTCCGCTTCGCTGATGACATCGTTCTAATAACACCAAATATTAGCCAAGCGGTACAAATGCTGGCTGACTTTGACCGAGAATGTGGAAAGATAGGTCTACAGCTGAATCTGAAGAAAACTATGTTCATGAAAAATGAACTAGTTCCTGAGGCCCCATTCTCTCTCAATGGAACAAACATCTCTGAATGCAGCAGTTATGTGTACCTAGGTTGAGAAGTCAACATGATGAACGACCTAAAACCTGAGCTGCGCAGGAGAAAGAGAGCGGCATGGAATGCCTTCAAAGGCATTAAAGAAATAGCTAAAAAGACAAAGAACCTCCGGCTCCGGGCACATCTCTTTGACTCCACCGTTCTCCCTGCATTAACATACGCCCCAGAGACCTGGGTGCTACATAAATAGGATGAGAATAGTATTTGGGTCTCCCAGAGAGGAATCGAAAGAGCTATGCTTGGAATATCACGCCTCACTCAAGTGAGAGAAGGAATCCGGAGTTCTGACCTCTGTAGCTATTCTAGAATCAGGGACACTGTCTCGTTTGCCAAGGCATCGAAAATCAGATGGGCTGGACATGTAATGCGATTTGGAGACAACCACTGGACTAGAGCCATTACCGACTGGATCCCACGGGATGTCAAAAGATCACGTGGCCGCCCACCTACAAGATGGTCAGACTTCCTTGTCAAGACCCTGAAGGAACGGTTTGAGGCTCTTCATATTCCTGAATCAACCAGATGCCATTGGGCTACATTGGCATGTGATAGGGTCCAATGTAAATGTTACTGGCTCCCGCTCGAGCAAATTGATGAATAACGGGATTCAAGTGATCATCACCCATCTGATAAGGGGTTAATATCCAGGATATATTGGGCACTGGTACAACTATACAAGAAGAAAGCAGCCATCCCCATTAAAAATGGGGAGAAGAGATAAACAGCACACTTTTACAACGAAGAAATTTGAATGGCCAAAAGGCATATGAAAAAATGCTCATCATCACTAATCATCAGAGAGATGCAAATCAAAACAACAATGAGATATCACCTCGCAGCACAGAGACTGGCCCATATCCAAAAGGGTAAAAACAAGTGCTGGCATGGATGTGGAGAAAAGGAGACCCTCATCCATTGTTGGTGGGAATGTCGACTTGTACAACCTTTCTGGAAAACAATATGTACATTCCTCCAAAGACTGGAAATTGAGCTCCCTTTTGACCCAACCATACCACTCCTGGGGATATACCCTGGGAATCCAAAAACACACAGCTAAACACCATCCTCACTTTTATTTTCATAGCAGCACTATTCACAATAGCCAGTACATAGAAACAACCAGTATGCCCAAGAACTGATGACTGGATAAAGAAACTTTGGTACATCTACAAAATGGAATACTATGCAGCTGTTAGGAAAAATGATGTCATAAAATTTGCCTATAAATGGATGGACATGGAAAGGATCATGTTGAGTGAAATTAGCCAGAAGGAAAGAGAGAGATATAGAATGACTGCATTTATTTGCATGACACACACACACACACACACACACACACACACACACACACACACACACACACACACATATATATATATATACATATTATGCCACCAAAATCCAGTGCCAGGCAAAACGTGGATCAGGAGGTCTTACCAAAGGTTGAAATCACCACAAGCATGTGGGAGTCAGAGGTTAGGTAAGACAGAGAAAGGAACATGTGCAAATAAATGCCGAAAGGGCTAATACCAACCTAGAACTGAGCATTGAATACAGGCAGAAAAATGCACATGATGGCCTCTAAGTGTATGTATTGCAATCCACAATGTGTAAGAGAGGGAAGAAAGAGAGAGGGAGAAATAGAGAAAAGAGATAAAGAAACTGCCATAGAGGCAGGTTATGGGAGGGGGGAGGAAATTGGGGACATTGGTGGTGGGAAATGGGCACTGGTGGAGGGAAGAGTGCTGGAACACTATGTGATCAAATCCCCAAACATGAACAATATTGTAATTGTATATCTCATGGTGGTATAATAAAATATTAATTAAAAACACTGTGGCTTGTCACATCAATGTCTGTTTCCTGTTGTGCATGCATTCTGAGAAGTAATCAGTCCTACTTGGGCCTGTTGCTTAAAATGAGCAAAATCTCTATGATATTTGTAATGCCCTTCTAAGATGGGAAACAAGTCAGTTTTGAATAGAAAGTGAATTTTAAGTTGACAAAAAGAAATGAGAACTCATTGCTTCCTTTTTAAAATCTTGACTCATAATGGTTGATTCTTTTAAAATATCAAAGAATTGGGAAGAAAACTTTATTCCTTTCCTAGTATTGGGTGAATTATCAGCAGCAGTTTTAGACCTATACTGTCTTTCTGGAAATAATTACAGTGCTGCCTGAGAGACAGAAGATGTTTTTTTTTTTTTTTTTTTTTTTTTTTGCCACACCTGGAGTGCTAAGGGGCTATTCCATCGTGGTGCTTGTACCGGTGGTACCAGGTATCAAACTTGGGTTGTCTACATGCAAAGCATGCACACTGGCATTTTGAGCTTTCTGCAGCCCTAGATTGTTTGTTTGTTTTGGGGCCACAGCTGGTGACGATCAGGGCTTACACCTGCTCTGTACTGAGGAGTTACTTCTGAGTTGCTCAGGGAACTATATGAGATTCCTGGGATCAAGCCTGGGTTGGCCACATTCAAAGTAAGTGCCTTACAAGCTGTCTTCCCTCTCACTTTCTCTCTTGGGTCCTCCATATATTCATATTTTTCCCTAATGGAGACAGAAGTGTAACGGGGATTGTGCTGATGCAGTATTCTTAATGCTATGTTTTTTCTTACATTTTTTTCTCTGTCCATGGTCCTGTTTTGATCACACCTTTTCTGTCTGCTCTTATTTTTCAAGCATTTCCTTTTTGTTTGTGTTTGTTTGGCTCCACACCTTACTGCTGCTTGGGATTTATTCCTGGCTGTGTGCCTGTGGGCTGCTTTGAGCCAGTCTCAGGGGCATCTGTGTGATGCTAGGGATTGAACCCGGCCTCCTGCATGCAAAGCATGTGCTCAGCCCTCTTGTGCTATTTCTCTGGCCCTCCAAATCTTTATGTATTCTTGGATAATAGTGCCATCTTAGTGCTTTTCATTGAACTGCCTTTGCATAATATATTAAAGTAGTGATAATATTGGCCTTCTCACAGGGCTGTCAAAAATGACATGATTTGGGGCTGGAGTGATAGCACAGAGGGAAGGCATTTGCCTTGCACATTCCCAACCCGGATTTGATCCCTAGCATCCCATATGGTCCCCGAGCACCACCAGGAGTAACTCCTGAGCGAAGAGCCAGGAGGCAACCCTGAGCATCACCGGGTGTGGCACAAAAAAGCCAAAAAAATCACATGATTTTAACTGTGGGAGTCTTTTTCTTAATTGTTCATAGGTTTGCTTACTTAACTATGAGCATCTATTGGACAGGGAGTGTATTCAATTCCTAAAAAATAAAAGTAGTCAATAAAATGTTTGTTGGATAAACACCAATTTTGTAATAAAGTATATTATATTTAATAAAATTTAGGACCTGAGAGATAGTTCAGTGGGTAAGTTGCTTACCTTGCTTGTAGCTTACCTGGGTTTGCATATGGTCCCCCATAAGAACAACTGAATGTGCTCCCCATAAAAAAGAAATAAAATTTAAATAGGCTTGTTTCAGCAAGCTGTAAACCCCCAGGAGGAATATAATAAATCTGGCAGCATTTTAAAGATATGGCTTCAGAAGTGGAGGGTATTATCAGATATTAGCCAGATAATTCAGAAAAGTTTGCGCCAGTGGATCTTAGAAGGAGTATGCAATAGAGTTGAATTCTGCATCAATCCCCACCCTGTCTCACATATTAATGTCTGACGTTAAGTACTTTAGAATGTGACAATTAGAAACAGAGTCACTGAAGATATGATTAATTGAGATGTGATCTCAGTGCTGTACCATAGGCCCCCTGTATGGCCTGTGTCGTTATAAAGAGGGAAGTTTAGCAGAGACCAGCATAGTGGAAAACACCAAGTGCGCATGAATGTGGGTGTTTCTAGCATAGAGTTCCAAAATTCCATGAGTATCCTATTTGCAATAAAATGTCTGCAGTTATGTGAAACCAGCTTAGGCTGTGGCTTCTTAAGAGTAGAGCCAACCCTATAATTAGAAGCTTGATATGTTCTACCCCACTTCCCACCTGGGGTGAGTGAGACATGAGACTGAATTCAGTCACCGGTTGGCTAATGATCTAGTCATCTGTGTCCCTATTTAGTGACACCTCCTGAAAAAGCCACAAAGAACGGGATTGGAAGACCTTCCAAGTGGGTAGCTCTGTGGAGAGATTGCGAGAGCACTGCACTCTAGCATGGGCACTCCACACTCTTTGTCCACCATGCCCTGTGTTTCTTCCCCAGTCCTGAGGCAGGCACACTGCAGATGGGCAGTGAGACAAGACCAACAGGTAAACAGGCAGTTTGGAGGAAGCTTGATAATGAGTTGGAGGAAGTAATAAAACCAGGTAGGATCTGAGATAGAGTTGCTGCCAGCCCCCAATTCTAGACTGAAGAGGCAAGCTCAAGTTCCAAGCTTGGTCCCCATCAGGAGAGGGAAACTTCAACAGGAACCCAGGGTCCTGGGAGGAGTTTGAAGGAAGAGCAGCAGAAGCCCAAAAGTCCTTCTGTGCCAACATCCTGTGAGGAATGCAGAGAAACGGGACGCTGGCCATGAGTATTAGTTAGAAAGAAGCCTTTTCTGAGAGTACACAGGGAACCTGGGAAATCTGGACAGAGGTTCAGGTCTGATGATTTTTCCTGTAAGAGGAAACTCTAGTCTGTCCTGATCCATCTCCAAAATTCAGGTGGTAGGACCAGCTCTGTGTAGATCAAGTGGACCTGAGGTGCAGTCTGATGCGGGAGACACTGGGGTGGGGAGGGTCTTGAATCAAGCAGTGGTGATGGGAGAGGGGCTTGACTAAAGCAGCCTGGATGCTAACGAACCTCCAGGCACTTCCCCAGGGAAAGGGATGGTTAAATGGGACAGTAACACACAGTCTCTCTGTCTCTGTCTCTCTTTTTCTGTGCTGTTGCCTCTCTCATTGCCCAGGTGTCCTACCTACTTCACTGGCAACAGCCCTGATCTGCACAGATAGCTGCAAGCCAGCGGAATGTGGGCACTCCGCAGAGAGTCCCTTCCCTCAAGCCTTTCAGGTCTGTCAGGAGAAGCTGCATTATTTCTCATTGTGTTTCTTTCTCTTCGTCTCTTTTTAGTAATATTTATTTGCTTACTATTTGTCTTCTCCTGAAATTCTTTACATTGAGAATAGGAAAAGAACCTGGAAAACTGGGGGGAAGAATGGTCAGGACTCTGGCCTGAGAACCATGGCTGTCCCAGATCCCACACCTTGAAATTCAAGAGGGGTCTCAGGTACAGCTTGAATTTCAGTGGCCATGGGCAGGTCTTTAGAAGCCATGCCTTGCACAGACATTCATCATCCCTGATCTCTACAAGCCCTTTGGCATCAAGGGCACCCTGGGTCAAGCAGGAGCGCAGTAGCACTCTCTCCATGGTGAGTACTACCTCTCTGTTCCCTGGGGCCCTCATTCCCCCTTTTAATGCTCCCTGCAAGGCGTTTTCCCTTTGCAAGTTCAGTCTTTATCTTTCTATTGTAATATACCACAAGCAGAGTAGCTTTTCTGATTTCTCTGTGCCCTTCTAGCAAATCACTGAACTTGAGGGTGATCTTGGGAACTACCAGAAAGTGTCCAAGCAGATGGAAGAGGGAGTCATACTAATAGAGGTTAGTGCCCACCATGGTCAAGAATAACTCATCTCCAAAATGGACCTAAAACAGTACTTTTAATGAAAGGTAATTATTTTCTTATTTGCTAAATTACTGCCTTCTCTAATGACTTTTTATTTTGAAAAATTGCTAATGGAGGACTTGCTTCAGGTTATAAAACAGAAGACTTGTGAAATTCAAGGATGCACTGTTTGGGAAGTGCAAATGTATCTGTAGTTAGCAGTGGCGGTAATTAAGGTTGCTGTCTTCTCAAACAATTGGTTACTTTTGGGAAAGAGAAGTAGAAACATCAGGTTTAATGAATTTGCCAACTGTTCTTATTGCAAATCTGAATCTTTATAGACCATTTTATAATAAATCGTGAATAAAAATAAACTGAGTAAGTACAAAAAAAGCTAAATGCTTCCAGAGACGCTTTAATGTACTTCGTGGTTGAGCAGCTGTTTCTTTCTTTGGAGAATATCCTAAGTTTCAGTTTGCATGGGGATTGATTCTCTTGCAGAATCATATTGCTATGTGGGCCTTAACTATTTGTATATTAAGTGTGGTAATATGCTGATTTGCTTTGCCTTGAAGTGTTATGCCCAAGTTAGCTTCCGTAGTCATGTTCATGTGAAGTGGTCCCCAATAGTCTGTGTTTTGTCCCTAGTTCATCCTGCTCTTTGCAGGACAGGCATGTCTTTTTGGTAAATGGGTGTTATCATTATAGACACCAGGGTTCTTTGGCTTTCTGCATAAATAGAAATGGGCGCAACACCAAAAAGAAATTCCGTGATTTTTATTGCAGGTGTGTGCACTAGGGAGGCAATATAAGACAGCATGCCATGGTCACCCCAATCAGGAAATTTAAGCTCTCACAGGCGGGATTTGAAAGCCAGTTGTTTCCTTATCTGTTGCTAGGAAGCATTGCCCTTGGCTCCACTGGTCTGTGAGTGTGTATTTGAGGTCACACAGTCCTGGGGACACCTTGCAGCACCTGCCCCCAGCAGTGTTAGGGATGTCTGAGCCACCCCAGCAGAGATGAGGGCCTCCAGATCACCCACAGTGGTGCTTGGGGTCTTCAGGGCTGCTTTTGAGGATGCTGGGGACCATATACTGCTAAAATCATACCTGGGTCAGGCACAAACTAACTCTACTATCTCCTTGCTAGGTATGATATATGATTTGGTTCTTTGGGCCCACCCAGCTGTGCTTAGGGATCACTCCTCTGTGCTTAGGGGTCACTCCTGGCAATGCTTAGGGGACCAAATGGGTTGCTGGGGTCAAACCCAGGTCAGCTTCATGCAAGATAGGCACCCTATACCTGCTGTACTATAGCCCCTGCCCCAGGTTGGACTTCTTGATTAGAGTCAGAGGTCAGGTATAGTGCTTATATTATCACATGAACTCCACCCAGCAGAAGAGCCTATTACAGCCCAGCTTGTGCAGCCACCTGTGGCTGCCCGGTTCATCAATAAATGCTGAATTTAGAGGTGACTACATGAGTATGCCACCCTCACGGAAGAGCCTGGCAAGCCTCCCATGTCTTATTTGATATGCCAAATACCAGTAACAATTATAGACCTCATTCCCATGACCTGATGTAATAGTTTGGAAAATAAAATAAATAAATTATTTTTATTTAGGAAAATAAAATAGGCTCTTTATTTTCCTGGAGCAAGCAGATGCCCTTGGGCTCTACTAGCATGAGACAAGACAGATGAAGATGTTACTGGTGCCCACTTGAGCAAATCGATGATGAACGGGAAGACAGTGATACAGTGATCAAATTACTATAAATTGCTCCATGAGACCCACACAGATTTGAATAGAGTCATGTTGGCAAGAGCAGGCTGGGGGAAGTCAGGAAGGGCAAAAGTCTGGACAAAAAAAAATCTCTCTGTGAGGATGGGGTAGTCACAGAAACGAGGAATAACAAGTCAGGAAGATATTTTGGCAGAACACGGAATCCAGGGGTGTAGCTCTAAGTAACAGGATACCCCCATCCCCAAACAGAAACCGTTGAAGCAGGCAGTATAGGAGTCTGCAGCATAACAAAGAGACTTGAACGCAGACTGTGCATTCATAAAGACATAGCTTGATACTTGCCTTCACTAATAAAATGTGTATGGCTTCTCTTGATCACTTGATCACTTGACATCCCGTTATTTATCGACTTGCTCAAGCGGGGCGTCAGTAACATTTCCATTTGACCCTATAGCATGCCAGTGTAGCCCAATGACATCTGGTTGCTTCAGGAATATAAAGAGCCTCAAAACCTTCGTTCAGGGTATGGCTTAAGAGAAATGAAAGTTTTCTCTAAGCGCAGATTTTTTCGGAAATGTAAAACAGGATAGTAGCAACCCCCTGTAGGAATTATACTTAGGACAGCCAATACATATGAAGCATTATAACATATGTCAAGCAAGAACAATCAAGAGTGCTTGCTTTCTGCCAGTTAGTGTGTGTCCAGGACTTTTCGCTTTGGAATCTCAGCTGTGGGGTGGGAGGCTTCTGCGGCTTAGGGCTGGCCAGCTCCTGGTAAGGATGACAGAAAAGGATGGTGCGGGGCCAGGAAGGAAGTGTCCCACTTCACCTTTGGTTTCTTCTTGGGTTGGTTGAGTGAACAATTTAACATCAGACAGATTAGTAGGAGAAAGGAAATTATATACATACAGGTACTTGAAGAATCTACCTGGAGGTAAGTTCTGAAGTTAATAGGGGCAGAATGAGGCATTTCTCTCCTGGGCTCAGGGAGGGGATAGGGTCTGCGGCTTCAAAAAGAGAGGAGGGTGGCTCCCATGGTGAGAAGATGGTCACTAACCTGGTGATGGAGCCCAATGTTCCACAATTAAACATGTGTCCTGCCTCACGGCTGGAGTTCTCTATAAGAAAGGTAATCTTCAGTAGAAATCCTAACTGTAGGCAACGCCCCCAGTTTTTGTTCTTCTGTGTAGCTAAGGGATGGTGAAAGTTTCTTGTGAATCTGAAATCCTTCCACCCCTCTTGGTTGCTTCCCAGGCAGGATGAGCAAACAGGTTAACATCAGACAGATTAAAAGCAGAGACCTGCTTTAATAATGGACTTATTTTTATGACTGCAAACTCTCAAAGGAATGGAACAATTTAGGGTTTAATCTCAGGGTTAAGGACTAGGACCCAGTCCTGAGACCTCACTGGGGGAATCAGTCTCACAGGACAGCAGGGACAGCTTCTTAGGACAAAACCTTGCCTGGGTTGTTTGCTCGAAAGATTTCTCCTATTCAAAGGTGTTTCCAGGGCTGTCTTAACCTAAACCAGAGTCTAAATTCTTTCATTATTGGTAGAGTTTCTCCCCAGGTTCACCTGGTCTCAAGTGTGAACTCTGCTCAAGTTGGTGAAACCTTCCGGGGAGACTAGTCCTGCAATTGATTTAGCTTGATATGATGAGCATGCTGTAATGACATATCTCAGGGCGGCCTGTTGCAGACATGTTCGGGAACTTATCAGATCTGCAGGCCAGGCCCACCACAGAAGAGAGGGAAGCTCACAGCCTCATGGAAAGAGACATGCATGCTGTTGGTCTTGCTGCCAAGTCTTCTTCACTCAGTCGTGTGTCTGGCCTCCCCTTTGCCCATGACTGAGGCAGCCAAAGAAGAGTAAAGCTCTGATGAGCACATTCCAAGCTCCAGTCTCATTAACAGCAGACCAATATTCTGTTATAACACCTCATTCATGTGTATGTGTATGTTGTTGTTGTTGTTGTTGTTGTGTGTGCTGTGTGTGTGGTTCCTGAAGCAGAAGTACAGGTAGTATGAAGAGGTCCAGCTGGAGCATTTTGTCAGGAGTGAATAGAGCCACACACCCTCTTATGTGTCAGAGGTAACAAGACATTTACAGTGCTCCAGGTCCTCTGACAATGTGTTTCAACACTTCATTGGATTTTGAATGATCTTAATTATTCTTCACACTTGGGCAAAACAGATCCAGCTACTTTCAGAGGACACATGGGCCATAAATTGCATTAAATGAGCCCAAGGAAGGCACAGCCAGGAAAAAGCATTTGCATTAGCTCTTTATTCTCAGATAGGGATCAGAACAGCCCACAAATCAATGAAGTTTGTTGTGGCTGAATCAGGGTATCACTCAGGCAGTTAAGTGGGCAGCTCCAAGGCCACACAGTTCATGGTTACCATGGGGGCACCTTACCATGGTAACAATGAGCAGCAGAGATAGTGCATCCTGCTGAGGAAGAAGAACTTGGAGAACTGAAACAGATGGCCTGTTGTCTGTTTCTACTTTGGGTATGACAGATGAGCAATGGATCCAATTTTATCACTGGAAGGGGAGAACCATCTGAGACATTTGTGATCTGAAGGTCTGCAGAGCAGGACCAGGTGCATCCTAGCAGTACCTGTCAGGAGTAGCCATGGTAACTATTGACATGCTCCAAGAATCATGCTTTGGATCACTTGGAAAGAGCTGTATGGGGAAAGGAGGGCCTGCTACCATGTCCAGCAGCTGGTTCCTGCAGTTTTGCAAACAACGTGGATGTGGATATACCTTAACCACAACAGACTGAATTGGGAAATCAGAAAATAAAAAGTTTAGTCTAAGAAAGATAAGCAAAGGGGTGGGAGCAATTGTATAGCAGATAGGCATTTGCCTGCACGTGATCAACCCAGCTTTGATCCCTGACATTTCATATGGTCCCCGGCGCCACATGGTTTACTGAGTGGAAAAAAAGGAAAAAACATAAAATCTTTACAACTGCTCACTTGTTGATCTTGATAAATTGGTTTTTCAAGTGTTCCCCATGATGAGAAGAGGTGATTTTTCAGCTTTTTTCTCATGTTAATGTAATGATAGCCTATGTCCTAAAAGAGCTTTCTCTAAAGCTGAGTTTGTAGTCCATTATAAGCATAACTCAACAAAAGATGCCTTGTCAAATAAATTCAGACAATCCAAAATTTCCTGCCTCTCGAGTGTTGCAGGTGTGGCTTCAGTGCCCAGCTGCATCGGCAGGTGGCAGACAGGGAGACAGTTCTTGTCTACACCCAGGGCTCTGCCCCATGGGCCCTGGATGGTTGATGGTCTGACACAAAAAAAGGACTAGGCCCCCTGGGATGAACCCAGAACCATGGCAGAGCCTGGCAAGCTACCCGTGGTGTATTCAATATGCCAAAAACAGTAACAATAGTGAACTTTACTACCAACAAATGGAGGCGTTACTGGCTCCTGTTTGAGCAAATCGATGAACAATGGGAAGACAAGTGATACAAGTGATAATCCAAAATTTAATAGCTCTCTTCATAAAGAACTTCCCAGTCTTTATTTAGGTTGTGAGTTATGGAGATCCAAGAACAGCATGTAAAATACTGTATTCCCAAGGCTTATTTGACCAAGAAACACTTTTATTTATCTGGAGTTTTAGACTGTAGTGGGAGTGAGGTTATATTTCAGACCAGTATTTGGTGAAATCCCTTTGAAAAAGGTTACTGTGCAACCATTTAGTAATATTTAGGATGGAAAGTTGTTGCCAAAATATACAATTTAATGCTGGAAAAGTGTTTGGATTTAATTTCTTTTCCACATCCCCTTGTTATCTCTTAGCATCATATTTTTTTAGTCATCATGATTTACAGTACTGTCAGTAGAGCTTCATGCGCACAACCTCCCAACGCCCCCACAAGTACCCATTTCCCTCCACCATTGACTCGGTCCCCCTTCCACCCTTACTTTCGTCTCCCAACACCTTTCTGTTTAAGGTCATGAAAAGTTCTTTACTTGCACTTTTCCGCGTGGAAAAGTGAGACTAGAAACCCCAATTTTGAACATTTGCCTCATTGACTCATTTGAATTTTTCCCTACCTCTACACGTGTGGCCAGTACTGTTCTCTTTTTTTTTGTGTGTGTTTTTATTTTGTCCTCTTTGTAATGAGAACGAAATGGAAACTGATCAGGGAAGGAAAGGTTTCAGGAGGCACTAAGTGAAAATTAGTTTTGTAGCGTTTAACATGTGACATACTGCTGTGCATTTCAGAAGGCTTAAATTCCAAAAAGCCTTGGATTTTGAAAACCTTGCTGAAGAAAAAAAGCCTTACACTAAGAACTAGGGAGTGTGCTCTGCTCAATTAAAAAGTTAACGTCTTCATCCCCTGGTAATCTTCGTCGGGGATGGTATTTATCGTGCATTTGCAATCAGAGATGTGATAAAAAAGTTCTGCCTCAGGAAGCATATCCTGAATAATGTAGGATTAATGGCTCTTTAATTCCCCCTATGCGTGCTAGGTAAATATGCCCAATAACTATGTTTTCAGACCACTAATAATCAAATCAGCCTAGAAATTCTGTTTTGCTGGTATTTTTATGGCATTGAAATTGGTAGCAGACCTCTAGCTCAATATTTAATGAATATTCCCAGAAAATCTTCACCAAGAATGAAAAGGACAATGAAGCCTGCAGTGCGACAAGCTCCCACTCCAAGTATTGCAGTTGGGCTCTGTGAGAAGACTCCCCAGGGGAAACCACCAAGGATGCTGCTATTGAGAGCACAAGGCAACAAGGTTGCTCCTGAGTCTGCAGTCCCATACCAGTCTGAAGCCTTTGGTGGTTTGCCCCTCCACCTTGGACACAGCTGCTGCAACTCAGCAGGAGATGGTGTGGTGTGGCTAGGTAGAAGCAAGTTGCACTTCACACTTCACCTGGGCTCTGTCTGAGGCTAAGGCATGAAGACAGGCTCTGTGCCCTGTGCCACTGCCCTTGATCATCAGTCCCTGACTTTCACTGCACCTTATAAATCACTAACCAGGCAGCTCCAGGGCCACTGGGTCTGCCCATGTTCCTCACATTTTGCCCAGAAAACTGCTCACTCAGATGCCCTCCCCAGATCTTGTTCCGTATAGTGGAGGAGATGGAGAAAGAAGTGTTCGTGGCATTTTGGGAAAAAAAAGTAATTATAGTGAGGTAGGGGAGATTCTGGTATGGTGCAGTAAGCGCATAAGTGGAAGGGAAGACAGAGGTGATAGAGGGTGTGCGGAAAAATATTTAATGTGTGACTTGATGGCTGTAAGCAGGAATTTTGTTCTTTTAGTCTGAAATATGTCCATATGGTATGATCATAAGAAAACAAGACAAGCAGCCATTTATGGAGAGCTTATGATAGTCTAGGCACATGGGCTTCAGTTCATTTGCTGTTTTCTATGCAAAGGTGTGTTGATAAACCACACTTTCCTTATTAGGATACTGAAGCTAAAGAGGTGGAGTGACACACTCGGATTCACAGTGAGTTGACAGTAGAGGTTGGTCTTCTGACTCAGGGACTGGAATTCTGAATCTCAATACTGTGCTGTTAATTAGTCATATCATTTGAGTTAAAGGAGGGTTAAATAGATATGAATAAATACAGCCATATTGTTCTATTTGCTGCATGAATATTATGTTCAAGAAAGAGAGATGGAGCAAGTACTTCAAATAGTACAAACTATTGACAGGGGCATGTGGGGTGGGGGAGAGGGGCTGGTGCTAAGAGTTCCCGAGGAAGCCTGGCCTCTGTCTCCTGAGTCACTCAGTCTCTGAACTCTGCTGTTCACATCTGCACACACACAGATTGTTAGGAAATTCATCTTCAGTTTTCCCTACCAAATTTGACTTTTGGTCTTTGAAGAAAAGAGAACAGCACTATGCATTGAGTCCTAAGATGCTTTTCAGCACAAAAGGATAAACATTTATGCATTTGACCTCTGTGCCACTTTGAACTTGTTTGATGTAACTAGAGAACTGAGGCACAAGCAAAAATTCAGATGCCCAGTCTTCCCCATGTTCTCTCCTTCGGGAGGAGCCGGAGGCAGGTGCAGCAGTGCAGAATGTGGGGCTTTTTGCTTATTTTGGTTCCAGTAGGGGAGAAGTCTCAGGTCTCCATTTTGATTATGGAAACTGCAGTTAAGTTGGTGGGGTTACTTCTCTGGGGTGTCTTAGGGATTCTTTCCCAGGAGCAACCCTGCCAGTCCGAGCCCAGTCACCAGCTCTTGTCTGGCCCTGTGAGGGAATGGATTTTGTATGGTCAGGCTCTCAGGCCACTGACCCAGAGACAGCATGTTCACGGGGAAACACCTAAAGGAAGGAGGCGAAGAGGATCAGGAAGAGTGGAGTCCAGAGGAGGGTGTGATCTCAGGCCTGAGCTCCAAGATCTGGAACCCATCTCAGATGCAGAAGTGTTCCACCTGGAGGTGAGGGAAGTCAGGCTCTTAGCTCCCCAAATCAGTTTTATCAGCTAAATGGATCAAATCCTCAGACGACTTCCCAGAAGCCAAAGAGCTCTGGGAGTTGGTCCAGCATCAAAGAACACAGTGCCTGCATCTGCCCCAGGCTCAGCACGGAATAAGCCCACCAACAAAGGAGCTGGTCTCTAACTGAGTTAGGGGGCAATTCAGGAGTTTTGCACAAAATACAACCTAACATGTTTACCTGAGCGCAGCTCTGCAGATGGAGAATGGGGATGTCAGTTGTGGTCAGCAGTGGGTTCTCCAGTCCCTGTGCTCTATGCTTCATCCTGGGAAGACGGCAGTCTTGAATGGGAGTGTTTGGGAGTGTTCCTTTCCCTTATGATGTTGATGATGATGATGAGGAGGAGGAGGATACCATCATGGTAGTGAGGATGATGATGATGAGAATGATCAGGATGATTATGATGAGGTGGTGGTGATGTTGCTGCTGATAACTGATGCTGATGATGATCAGGTTCACAGTGATGATGTCGTCAATGATGATGACATCGATTGTAATGACAGAACAATAATGATAATGTCGACGACGATGACCAGAGGATGACGACTGTGCTTGGAATGCTGGGCTGTACTAAAGGGTGTGTCCTTCAAGATACACATTCTCTAGATACACATTCTCTCATATAGACTTGACAGTCTCTCCCAGTTCCACAGTAAGGGGCAGCAACTTTTTTAATTTTTAAAAATTATTTTATTATACCACCATGAGATATATTTTAGACTCACGCTCACATCAGAAAGAATTAAGATTTTTTTCCCTGCCTCTTAGTACATTTCAAGCAGCAAGTGTTACAAAACAAGACACTCTTCTAATTCATTAACGTTTCTGCAGTCAAATATTTAATTCCGGTAGAAACACAATTTAAATAATCACTTCAAGATAATTTGTTTATGAATATTAATGTTCCAAGAATGGCTTTATAAACCCATTGCCTGGTGAAAGTTTGAAAAGTCTCTTTTTCCAAAGTAAATGATCCCTCGGGAGGAGATTTCTGCACCCAGGCTTGAGTGATGTCAGGAGGACCGATTGCAGCTTATTCTGTTTCCATGCCAGTTCCTCTGTGGATGGCTGTGAAAAGACCAATTCTGCTGTGGAAGGTCGATATTCTTTGAGAACCCCCAAACATTCGATGTCTTCCAGAACCCTGCCTGTGATGGCATGTGTTCAGTGTGCGTCATCACCACCAACAATATCATGCTTCTCTGGTAGTCTCTTCTTTTCAGTCTTTATGGAAAAGCATCTGATTCATTTCACATTGTATTTTTGATGGCTACAATCAATTGGTTGTTTCAGCCCAGAAGGTTCTACTTAAATAGAAATTATAACAGTGGAAATGAGACAGTGCTACTAAAACCAAGAATTGACTTAGCTTGCCAACACTCCTCTTCTATGTAACTTGCTTAATTTAGTCTAGATTTTCTGGAGTAGCATGCAGTGCATAGAAAACACAGGGGGCAACTCCTGAAGATGCTTGACCAATCTGTGCAGGTGATGTACAGTGATAGTGATGACGATGCCCACTGACGTGGTTCTACACCAGTGGTTCCTGTTTGGGGGACGATGTAGTGCTAAGGATTGAGTTGGTAGCCTCTGCATGCAAAAGGATGTGTCCAGCACTAAGAGCTATCTCAAAGGTCCTAAACCGATCAGATTTTTTTCATTAGAAAAACTCAGGCCTCTATTATCTAATAGATTAATTATAGTATTCTGTATAATATATAATTTAAAATATATTTATATTAAATTATGTATTTTATAGTTGTTTTAATCATGCTGTAATTGTACCTTATGTTTTATAGTTTCTGTAAGATGTGTACAGTGATGCTGTGACTTTTACAGTTTCTATCACATAAGTCATTTGGTTCATTCTCCCTTTTTGGTGAGAAACTAATTTTTTGCTGTTTGAGAAAAATGAATATATGTCTGCCAAGAAGTGAATGCCTGCGAAAAGGAAGGATTTATACATCTGCCTATGGGTCTCCGTGATCCTGCCCATGTGCTTCTGCCAACCCAATGATTTCCTTTAGGGCAGGAATGACTCCCTGGAGAGAGTGTGCCCCTCTGGCTGGTAGCCTTGGGAAGACAGAACCATAGTTTTTCACTTTGATTTCAGAACTTGGTGAGACAACTCTGGCAATAGACTGACCAAAGAAATGAAATTTGTTAAGGGAAGTGGAAATCAATATTGACTCAAAAAAACTATAAATCTTGATATTCCATCCAACTGGTATATGTGTTTGTTATTGCTCATCTGAGTAGATGAGCCAGAATTACATTCAATATATTCCAGAAAGTAGCCAGATTTCTACTTATAACAAATGATGATTTATGTCTGCTAAGTAGTAGGGAAAAAGCTGAATTAATTTTGTCATCAGGGGTTCTCTACCGAGAGACAAATTGAGAAATCAAATTTTTCTAATATTTTTTATTTATTTAATTTGGGGCCACACCCAGTAGTGCTCAGTGCTTACTCTTGTCTCTGCTTCAGGAATCACTTCTGGCTGGACTCCAGGAACCATAGGGGATGCCAGGAAATGAACCAGGGTCCAGTGCAGAATAAGTGTTTAGTTCTATGCTTAGTACTTGCCCTCTGTATTCTCTGCCCCTCTAATTTATTTATGTCTGAGGTTTATGTTCAAGTTGTGTGACTACCTAGTATACTTACTTGGGCCATCATCAAATCAAGTTAGTGAACTCATGTTCTGAGTCTCCAAATGAGAGTTTTCACTCACTTATTTAACATAGTTGTTGAATGCTTTTATGTGTCAGAGGAAGTTCTAGATACTTAGACTATGACAGTGAACCAAATAGACAAAGTTTTTCTTCTTATTAAATTTTGTAGTCATTGTGCTTAGTAAAAAACAAGGATATATATATATATATATACATATATGTGGATATATATGTGTGTGTATGTGTCTGTGTGTGTTACATATTTCCTGGTCAGGATAAGAGCTTTGGAGAAAATGGTACAAAGTGAGGAGATGGAAGATGAAAAGGACTGTGCTCAATTTTACAAATGGCGGAAGTTTCTTTGAAGAGAGGAAATTTTATGGATTTTGTGTTATGTTTTTCTAGTTGTTTGGTATGGGGGTTGTGGAGTGGGAGTTGGGGGTGTGACCTATTGGTGGTGCTTAGGGACCAGTTCAGACAGTGTTCAGGGGGTCACTCTGGGCAGTGCTTGGGGAACCATATGGTAGTGGGGGATGAAACCCAACCCTAATGCATACAAGACCTTTTCTCAGTAAGTAAAACTTTACTGCAGTCTACATATTTTGCAAAGTAAGCAAGTACATGTATTTGGAAAGAGAGTGTGAGTGTTTGGGGCATTGCTAAAGCAAGTGTAAAGTCCTGTCAAGGGCATGTTCTGGTTTCAGGGAGTCTAAGTCTAGTTTTCATTTTTTTTTTTTTTTTTTTTACAATTACAAAGATATACAATTAAAAAGTTCATATTTGGGTTTTGGTCACACAGTGTAGCAGCACCCATCCCGCCACCAGTGCCCATCTCCCACCACCAACGTCCCCGGTTCCCTCTCCCCTCCCCCAGCCCTCCTCCATGGCAGGCTCTTCATTTCTTTCCATTTCTCTATCTTTCTCTTTTCCTTCCTCTCCAGACTATGGATTACAGAACATACATTAAAGGGTTGTCATGTGTATCCTTTTGCCTCTATTTAATGCTCAGTTCTAGGTTGGCATTAGTACCCTCACAATTGTTAGCACACTGTTCCATTTTCTGTCTTACCTAGCCTCTGACTCCCACACGTTTGTGATAATTTCCACCTTTGACAGGACCTCCTGATGTATGTTTCACTTGACCTTGGATATTGGTATCATAATATGTATCTATATATTTATGTTATGCAGATAAATGCAGTCATTCTGTAACTGTCTCTCTCCTTCTGGCTAATTTCGCTCAACATAATCTTCTCCATGTCCATCCATTTGTAGGCAAATTTTATAACTTCATTTTTCCTAACAGCTGCATAGTATTCCATTGTGTAGATGTACCAAAGCTTTTTTATCCAGTCATCGATTTTCGGGCACTCGGGTTGCTTCCAGATTCTGGCTATTGTGAATAATGCTGCTATGAACATAAAAGTAGGGATGGTGTTTCCGCTGCGTATTTTTGGTTTCCCAGAGTAGATTCCCAGGAGTGGTATGGCTGGGTCAAATGGGAGTTCAATTTCTAGTCTTTGGAGGAATGTCCATATTGTTTTCCAGAAAGGCTGTACCAGCCGGCATTCCCACCAACAATGGATGAGTGTCCCCTTTTCCCCACACCCACGCCAGCACTTGTTGTTCTTGTTCTTTTGAATATGTGCCAGTCTCTGTGGTGTAAAGTGGTATCTCATTGTTGTTTTGATTTGCATCTCTCTGATGATTGGTGATGATGAGCATTTTTTCATATGTTTTTTTGCCATTCGAATTTCTTCCTTGCTGAAGTTTCTGTTCATTTCTTCTCCCCATTTTTTGATGGGGTTGTTTGTTTTCTTCTTGTAAAGTTCTACCAGTGCCTGATATATCCTGGATATTAACCCCTTATCAGATGAGTATTGGGTGAATATTCTTTCCCATTCTGTGGACTGCTTTTGTATCTTAGTCACTGTTTCTTTTGAGGTGCAGAAGCTTTTTAGTTTCATGTAGTCCCATATATTTATCTTTTCTTCTAGTTGCTTTGTTAGAGATGTTTCATCTTTGAAGATGCCTTTAGCTTCAATGTCATGGAGGGTTTTTCCTATATTTTCTTCAATGTACTTTTATGGATTCAAGTCTGATATTGATATCTTTAATCCACTTTGATCTGATTTTTGTGCATGGTGTTAGACACAGGTCCAAATTCATTTTTTTACATGTACGCTGCCCAGTTTTCCCAACACCACTTAATGAAGAGGCTTTCCTTACTCCATTTTAGACTCGTTGCACCTTTATCAAAGATTAAATGATCATGTGTTTGAGGTTGGGTGTCAGGATACTCAATTCTATTCCATAGGTCCACGGGTCTGTTTTTATTCCAATACCATGCTGTTTTAATTACTACTGCCTTGTAGTACAGTTTGAAGTTGGGGAAGGTGATGCCTCCCATCTTCTTTTTCCTGAGGATTGCTTTAGCTATCCTTGGGGGTTTATCGTTCCATACAAATTTCAGGATTGTTTGGTCAATTTCTTTGAAGAATGTCATGGGTATCCTCATAGGGACTGCATTGAATCTGTATAGAGCTCTAGGGAGTATTACCATTTTGACAATGTTGATTCTCCCCATCCATGAGCAGGGAATGTGTTTCCATTTCCTTGTGTCCTCTTTATCTCTTGGAGCAGTGTCTTGTAGTTTTCTTTGTACAGGTCCTTTACACACTTGGGTAAGTTGATTCCTAGGTATTTGATTTTCTGTGGCACAATTGTGAATGGAATTGTTTCCTTAATATCCCTTTCTTCTCTTTCGTTATTTGTATATAGGAAAGCCACTGACTTTTGGGTGTTGATTTTGTATCCTGCCACTCTACTATATGCGTCTATTGTTTCTAGGAGTTTTTTGGTAGAGAGTTTAGGGTTCTCTAGGTATAATATCATGTCATCTGCAAATAATGATAGCTTGACTTCTTCCCTTGCCTATCTGGATGCCCTTGATGTCCTTTTCTTCTCTGATTGCTATGGCAAGTACTTCCAGTACTATATTGAATAAAAGAGGTGAGAGTGGGCAACCTTGTCTTGTCCCTGATCTCAGGGGAAGGCTTTCAACTTTTCCCCCATTGAGAATGATGCTCGCTGTGGGCTTTTGGTAGATGGCTGTAACTATCTTGAGGAAAGTCCCTTCAATTCCCATTTTCTGGAGGGTTTTAATCATGAACGGGTGCTGGATCTTGTCAAATGCTTTCTCTGCGTCTATTGATAGGATCATATGGTTTTTATTTTTTCTCTTTATTGATATGATGTATTATGTTGATTGACTTTGCGAATGTTGAACCATCCTTGCAAACCCGGGATGAATCCTACTTGGTCATGATGTATAATCTTCTTGATGAGTCTTTGGATTCTGTTCGCTAGTATTTTGTTGAAGATCTTAGCATCCGTGTTCATCAGGGGAGATTGGTCTGTAGTTTTTCTTTTCTTTGTGTTGTCTCTCTCCCTGCTTTGGGTATCAGGGGTGATATGTGCCTCGTAGAAGCTGTTTGGGAGTGTTTCTGTTTCTTCTATTTCCTGGAAGAGCTTGAAAAGGACAGGCCGTAGGTCCTCCTCTAAAGGTTTGGTAGAGTTCACTAGGGAATCCGTCTGGACCTGGGCTTTTGTGTTTGGGAAGTCTTTTAATTACTGTTTCTATTTCCTCAATGGTGATAGGCTTATTCAGGTATTGGAGGTCTTCTTGTTTCAGCCGTGGGAGGTTATAGGACTTCAGGAATTGATCCATTTCTTCTAGATTCTCATGTTTCACGGCATACAGGCTCTCAAAGTAATCTCTGATGATCTTTTGGATTTCTGTGGTTTCTGTTGTGATGTCACCCTTTTTATTTCTGATTCTGTTTATTTGGGTTGTCTCTTTCCCTGTACTTACAAGTCTTGCCAATGGTTTGTCAATCTTGTTTTATTTTTTTCAAAAAACCAGCTCTTGGTTTCATTAATCTTTTTGGATTGTTTTTTTTGGTTTCCAACTCATTGATTTCCTCTCTAAGTTTTATTATTTACTTTTTTCTGCCTGGGTTGGGCTCCTTTTGTTGGTCTTTCTCTAATGTCTTCAGCTGTGTAGTCAGGTTATTTATGTGGGCCCTTTCTTGTTTCCTGATGAATGCTTGCAGAGCTATAAATTTCCCTCTTAACACGGCTTTTGCCGTGTCCCACAAGTTGTTATAGTTGGTGTCTTCATTTTCATTTGTTTCCAGAAATCTTTGGATTTCCTGTTTGATTTCTTCTATGACCCATTTGTTGTTCAGGAGTGAGCTGTTCAGTTTCCAGGTGTTTGGTTTGACTCCCTGTTTCTGTGTACGGTTAACTTCCATTTTCAGTGCATCATGGTCTGAAAAGATAGCTGACACAATTTCTATCTTTTTATTTTATTGAGGTATGCTTTGTGGCTCAGCATGTGGTCTATCTTGGAGAATGTTCCATGTGCACTAGAGAAAATGTGTATTCAGCTTTTTTTGGCATGAAAAGCCCTGTATATATCTACTAGCTCTCTTTCTTCCATTTCTTCCTTCAGGACCAATATTTCCTTGGTGAGTTTCAGTCTTGTTGATCTATCCATCGTTGATAGAGCAGTGTTGAAGTCTCCAACTATTATTGTGCTACTGTCAATGTCTTCTTTGAGGTCTCTTAGCAGTTGTTTTATGTATTTTGCTGGCCCCCCGTTGGTGCATATATGTTTAGTAGTGTAATTTCTTCCTGGTGTACATACCCCTTAAGTAATAAGAAATGGCCTTCGTTGTCCCTTCTAACCTTTTTTCAGCCTGAAGTCTATATTATCTGATACTAATATGGCCACACCAGCCTTTTTGGAGGAATTGTTTGCATGGAGAATGGTCTTCCAACCTTTGACTTTGAGTCTGTGTTTGTTCTGATTATTCAGATGTGTTTCTTTGTAGACAGCAGAATGTTGGGTTCAATTTTTTAATCCATTTTGTTACTCTGTGTCTCTTAATTGGTGCATTTAGACCATTGACATTGAGAGAGATTATTGTCATCGGATTTTGTGCCATCTTTCTGTTTGAGCTTTGTTGTGCTTATGGGTTTGGTCGTATTACAGTAGACCCTTCGGTCCTTCTTTTTAAGGTTGGTTTTGAGTCCATGAAGTTCCTGAGTTGTTGCTTATCCATGAAGTTGTGTATCTTTCCTTCATATCTGAATGTGAGTCTGGCGGGTAAAGAATTCTTGGTGAGGCCTGCAGTTCATTCAGCCTTTTCACAATATCCCACCATTGTTTTTTTTTTGCTCGGAGTGTTTCATCAGAGAAGTCTGCTGTAAATCTTAGAGATGTTCCTTTGTATGTGATTTCCTTCTTTGATCTTGCTGCTTTCAAGTATTCTATCTCTATCTATAGTTTTTGTCATTTTAATTAAGATGTGTCTTGGAGTATTCTTGTTGGGGTTTCTTTTAGCTTGGGTATCCTACGGGCCTCCTGGATCTTGAGGCAAGTGTTTTTTTAGTTCCGGGAACTTCTCAGCAATGATGGCTTTGACAGTTTCTTCTTCATCACGGTTTTCTTCTTGCCCTTCTGGGACCCCAATGATCCGTATGTTGTTTCTTCTGGCTTCATCCCGATTATCTCTTGTTGTCTGTTCGGTAATTGTGAGTCTTTTTTCTATCTTCTGGTGTTGTGTAGAGAATCTTTGGAGCAGCGTCTTGAGATCACTAATTCTTTCTTCAGTAGCTATTATTCTGCTATGCTGGCTTCAT